>OLKM01001313.1:31367-36367 GCA_900291075.1 Melanogrammus aeglefinus | reverse complement strand
CACACACACACACACACACACGCACACACGCACACGCACAAATTAACACACCAATCACACTCGCACACACTACCACACAAAAACAGCTTTGACCAGCCTGGCCCAGATGAACCTTGATGATGATGGAGTAGGGGAAAATTACAGGCCAGTGGAAGTATAGCCAGGTGCATGTGCGTGCGTGTGCGTGCGTGTGTGTGTATTTGAGTGCATGTGTATTTGTGCATTTGACAGAGCCCGCGTTCGACTCGGTCTGTGTGCACTTCCGCGTCCATACCTGCTTGTCTATGTTATGGTTACCGTGGCAACCTGGCAGCCAAACGTTCCTCAGGTGGGCGTCACGGTCGGAGCGTATGAACTCAGAGGTGAGGCGGCAACAGATGCCCAACGTCGTGCACGGCGGGCAGCCATGTTACTGCACTTCATGAGGGGTCTTTTGGTTCCCGCTACACTTTGCATAATCACTAGCTCCGGCGTCCTCCCTGTGAGGTGTCCCTTTTGTTGCTTTGCGTTGGTTGCCGTTGGTGGTATTGGACACCATCCGCCCCCTGTTTCCGACATCCACTGTGTTTTTCGCGGCTGGGGGGGGGGTTTGACCTACCTGAGAGCAGCAGGACAGCTGGCGCAGTGTGCCTCGGTTTGATACAGATTAACGCTGTGTCTCTGACTGCGCTGGGGACGGGGGAGAACTGTTGTAATCTCCCACAAATCCGCGACTTGGAAAACGACAGACAACCATTACGAGTCATTGGAATAAAAATGTTGAAAAAAAATGAATAATGGATTTAGCGGGGAAGATTGGACTGGCACGCTGAGAGTCACTGAGAGATAATGAATAATTGGAGGAAAACATTTCCCTTTTGCAACTGACATCACCGGCCGCCGAGGGCGAGTCAATACAACTCCCACTGGAGGATTTGCTTGGGAAGTTTAGCAATTCTCCACAGAACAGGTTCATTGTCGGCCGATTACTGAATATCGGTCCACCTATCCATCTGGATGTCTTTGTGTCCATCTGTTTGTCTGTATGTCCGTCCGGCACGTCCATTTGTGCCATTCTTCTCGTCTCCGCCCATCTGTCTCTTAATCCTAACCTTCAGTCTTCTTCTTTCTCCCGTTTATTTCTCCGTCTCTTCATCCTCAACAGTCGACGACGACGACTTCCTGGGCCTGAGGGAGCTCCCCGAGACCTTCCCCTCTGACCCCCCAGAGCCCCTGCCCCACTTCCTGTTTGAGCCCGAGGAGGGCTACATCGTGAAGAACAAGCCGGTGAACCTGTACTGCAAGGCCACGCCCGCCACACAGATCTACTTCAAGTGCAACAGCGAGTGGGTGCACCAGAAGGACCACACCGTGGAGGAGCGGGTGGACGAGAACTCAGGTGAGCCGAGGCACGCCCCCCTACACTGGGGGGACAGGGGTGGACCACAGACTACACCTGCTCCATGATGGAGAAAAATCATTGACCAAAACAAATTGACCAAAACAGGAATGATTTATTCAGCGTTTCTCTCCAAAAAAAACTTTGTAACTGAGAACTTACAAAAGATACACAAAATGTTCAAATCGAAACTAATGGTCAAATATGTATCCCGCAATAGTATAAAACATTTAATTAATTATTATTATTTTTAAATAATAATAATCGTTTCAACGCGATTTTATTAGTTTGGAGATCGGACCCGTAACCCTTTTTTTCCTGAGGCTCAGTGAATACTGCTGCAGTCCTGTCCCTCCAGGCCTCCTACTGGGCTGAGGTTCCTGCCAGGAGGAGCGAGGGCCTCTCAAAGAGGAATTGTGTTTCATTTTCCTCGTCGGCACATTTTTCATCTCGTAGTCTGTGTCTTCTGGATTTAAAACAATATATTTTGAAACAAAGTTATATCCATGTCTCCTGTATATTTACCTCAACATTATCTGAAACAAAGAATTTGGCTTTATTCCAACCATAACCAAGCTGTATATATTTCAAGATACACTCTAAATTCTGCTGAAGGCTTTCTTTAAGTACTTTTCTTTAAATATTTGCCAAATAAAATATCTGTATAGGAAACTGTGCTGCTTTGACTAAAGCAATGCTAACATTGCTATTCAGTGTTTGTCTTTAACTTTTACTTGCCATTTTCTTTATCGGAGGGTCTGTGGTGTTTGATGGTGTTTGATTGTTCTTCTGTCCCCCCAACACCAGTGTGGGTTAATCCCTGCAATACAAGCAAACACTGGAATAAGGTTTTGTTGCAGATTATTGTGTGTGTGTGTGTGTGTGTGTGTGTGTGTGTGTGTGTGTGTGTGTGTGTGTGTGTGTGTGTGTGTGTGTGTGGTGTGTGTGTGTGCGTGTGTGTGCGTGTGTGTGTGTGTTTGTGTTTGTGTGGTACGCACATGTCTGTGTGTTCAGGTATGCAAATGTGTGTGTATCTGTGTAAGGTGTATTTGTTTTGTGTTCAGGTGTGTTTGTTTGTGTATTGGTATGCGTGTGTGTGTGTGTGTGTGTGTGTGTGTGTGTGTGTGTGTGTGTGTGTGTGTGTGTGTGTGTGTGTGTGTGTGTGTGTGTGTGTGTGTGTGTGTGTGTGTGTGTGTGTCCGCTTGCCTTTTGTTTTGTTGTCCTGACTGTTTAGTGGGTTTGTGCCAGGCCACTGAGCCTGACAGACAGAGGCAACAGAGCAGGATAGTCTGATGTTTCCCCTGATTCAGCTGTCACACATGAGTTACTACACTAGAGTAGAGTAAAAGTCAACAAAAGGAAGAAACATTTTAGGGATGACACACACACACACATAAACCTGCAAGTACAAGCACACTAACGCACGCGCGCACACACACACACACACACACACACACACACACACACACACACACACACACACACACACACACACACACACACACACACACACACACACACACACACACACACACACACACACACACACACACACACACACACACACAATTGTACAAGCCCTGACACAAAGATACATAACCCAACACCCAAAATATTAAAATAAGTTAGAATTGATTGAAAGGAGAGTTGGTATTGACTCTATGTTTCAGATTGTTTGAGTCTCTGACAAAGAGTGACAAAGAATAAATTAATGAGGTAACATTGGGATTTTTGTAAACAGTGTTTATTCCCTTCCTCCATTGTCCTCCCTGTGCAATACAACAACATCAGCAGCCATCGTCTCCTAGTCTTCGTCGTCGTTCAGTCTTTGTCATTTTGTCTAGATAGTGAACTTCATTGAAGACCCTTCTCTATGTGACTCAATGCTAATAACGCTAGATGCACATTTAGAGTACACGTTTGATAGATCTGGCGGTTGGTTTAATCTGTCTTGTGTTGAAAAAAGTCCAATAATAGCCACAAGAACAGACACATACATCAATTACATTACGTTAATCACAACCTGTTAATATTTCAAGCATGGATCAATAATCTTTCTGAATGCCAAATTGATTTCATACAGCGCAAATTATATTTTGAAGAAACCAAACATGATCATTGAAATTCACTTACACTCTGGTCCAAATTTGTTTTATTTTGAAGCATACATTTTGATTAAATTTAAATCCCAGAGCGGAATAAATTGTTACTCAACAAACAAGTACACACTTACACACCCACACACAGGCACACACAATCACACAATCTTGCATGCAATCTTGTGTTATCATCAACTTTTTAGATGGCTCAGTAAGTACTCATTGGTTTCCTAGGCAGGAACTGCAAGTAAGTACGCTGTTAGTTTGAGAGCCTTATCAATGTGGGACACTTTCCCTCCATACATCCTGCTGTTTAAGTCACACAGATCCCCATCATCTTACTCTTTCTCCTTGCTCCTTCTCTCTCTCTCTCTCTCTCTCTCTCTCTCTCTCTCTCTCTCTCTCTTCTCTCTCTCTCTCTCTCTCTCTCTCTCTCTCTCTCTCTCTCTCTCTCTCTCTCTCTCTCTCTCTCTCTCTCTCTCTCCCTTTTCTTTTGACTCACTTTGCATGCGTCACAGCCTTGTATTCTCTCAATTTGTTGGTTGTTTCTCTCTACCTGTCTGTCTGTCTTTTGTTGATTTCTCTTTCTTTCTCGTAGTCTTTCTTATTCTTTGTGTGCCCCCCTAGCCTTTTGGTTCCCCTCCATCTACCTGCCCTTCGCCCTCTCTCGTCCTGTGCT
Source organism: Melanogrammus aeglefinus (assembly GCA_900291075.1). Taxonomy (NCBI): domain Eukaryota; kingdom Metazoa; phylum Chordata; class Actinopteri; order Gadiformes; family Gadidae; genus Melanogrammus; species Melanogrammus aeglefinus. Next base: position 32,211 of record OLKM01001313.1, on the reverse strand, counting down.
CAGCCTTCATTTCTGCTTATTGAAACAGGAGGGGTGGGAAGATAAGACTGGAGAAAGAGAGAGGGATTGATGGATGGATGTCGTTGGGAGGCAGAGGGATGCTGAGAGAGGATGGAGGAATGGAGAGAGAGAGAGAGAGAGAGAGAGAGAGAGAGAGAGAGAGAGAGACGAGAGAGAGAGGGATTGATGGATGGATGTGAGATGAGAGGAGGAGATGGAGAGAGGAGAGAGAGAGAGAGAGAGAGAGAGAGAGAGAGAGAGAGAGAGAGAGAGAGAGAGGTAACTAGATAATGGGGAGTCTCACAGGGGGAATAGGATATGGGGGGAGGCGGGGGCATCTACCTCTCTATCCACTCTGTTTCCCACCCTCCCTCCTTCCATCTGTCCCTGTTGTGTATCCATGTCTTGGTGCTTGTTGCGTGTGTTTGTTTGTTTTCTCTACCTAACGAGATCCAAAGGAGAGTTGTTTGAGCAAACTATTTGCTCGCCGCCAAAGAGCAGTGGTGGTAATCGAGGTGGAATTGAAGTAATTACACATCATTTCAAATATTTATGAAAATACTAATAATAATGGATAAAATCCAATCATGATTAGCGTATCCACTAGCGATCATTAGGGGTAAGTATGGGCTACGCGATGCCAGGACTACATTCAGCCTTGACTGTTACGTATCCTCCCTCGACTGGCAGAAGGGCTCCGTCTTCCAGATCTGATCTCACTGTAGCTCTTTGCAATTAAGGAATAGTGGAACTGAAGTGCAGTGTAGCCTAGTGTCCATTTGCAAATTGTCCCATGGTTAAAGCATTAGCAGGCCTGGTCTTCAACGTGATTCATGCCCTGGGC
>OLKM01001313.1:7500-25429 GCA_900291075.1 Melanogrammus aeglefinus | reverse complement strand
CTCCTCTCTATGTCTCTGTCTCTCTCTCTCCTTCCTGTCGCGTCTCTCTCTCTCTCTTTCTCTCTCTCTCTGTCTCTGTCTCTCTCTCTCCTCTCTCTCTCTCTCTCTCTCTCTCTCTCTCTCTCTCTCTCTCTCTCTCTCTCTCTCTCTCTCTCTCTCTCTCTCGCTTCCTTTTCCATGTCTCTCTTTGTCCCTCCTGCATTTCTCCCCAGTATCTGTGTGCTATTGCACTCTCTCTTTCTCTCTATGTCTCTCTTTGGGTCCCTCTTCCCTTTGTGCTGGGTATATATGTGCTATTGCTGTCCTATCAGTATGGTGCAGCAGAGAATATAAGCCATCCCTCGCATTCTTTCTCTTCGGCTGCATTCAAACATCACCGGGGAAGGAGTGAATGGGAGGAAGTGGTGTGAGATAAGTCGGTAGGGAGAAGAAATAATGGATACGGAAAATTCAAAGCAATAGATGATATTGAAAAAGTGTTTGTTGTGAAGACTATGTGATACTTTTTGCATTAAGTTCACTGTTTAACCTTTGGATTCAGTAACAGTCCCCTGTTCGAACAAATTTACCATTGAGTTAACTCAAAATCAATGATGTGATTTTGGCCGTTGGAAAGCCTTGTTAATGAATATTGATCAGTTACCATTTTTTATGGAGGAAGTAATCCCTATTAATCAGCTTTAATGATTTGCTGACTTATAATTTTGCTTATTGATTGCCGCTACTTTGAAGGATGGCCTCCAATATGCAATTATGGTGAAATGTGTTTGATGAACCAACACATCGGTGCCACACTGCTCACCCTACATCACACGTAAGATAAAATGATACAGTATGTACTACATGCACTACACCATATTAATATTAGTAATCATGATAATGATGATGGTAATGACTTAGATAGCAGCTTTTTCTACAAAGTGCTTAGAGGAAGACACTTGGATACAACAACACAACACACACGATAATAGGTGCAAAATTGTAAACGAACAAAATCAAAAAAAATGTAAAAAAGGCTACAGAGTAAATTGCAGATGTATGGCAGCTAAGAGGAGGATGAGGATGAGGATGATTCCTAATTAATAACCATCTCACTGTGTGTCTCCGCCCCCCGCAGGGCTGGTGGTGCGGGAGGCCAGCATCGAGATCACCAGGACCCAGGTGGAGGAGCTGTTTGGGCCGGAGGACTACTGGTGCCAGTGTGTGGCCTGGAGCTCGGCGGGAACCACTAAGAGCCGCAAGTCCCACGTCCGCATCGCCTGTGAGTACAGTACCGTGCACCCACCCCCCACCCCAACACACACCCCCCCCCCACCCCCCCCCCTGCCGGCTCGGCACCCCCGCAAAGGTCAACCGACCCGCACGCTCCGTTGCCCATTAGAGTCCCGCACTCATATTCAGACATGGATGAATGGTGCAAACAGACATACTAATGGAGGCGCGGGTTTAAAGGTTGCGGCGTAAATATCTGCAGTGGAAGACATTTTTTTTTCCTTCTGTCACAAACACACACGGACGCACATACGCGAACACAGGCGCAGGAACGAACGCACATTCATACGCACACAGACAGACAAAACAGACATGCCTACACACACACACACACACATTCCCACACAGACAGACAGACACGCATACTCCTACACACACAAACACACACACACACACACACACACACACACACACACACACACACACACACACACACACACACACACACACACACACACACACACACACAGCGTTTGAACACAGCAATTCATGTCAGCAAACCAATGTGCATACACGGAGCACATACACACAGCCTCTCAAATGACTTCTACGTCTCACTCTCTCATGCTCTCTGACACACACAAACACACACACACACACGTACGCACACACACACACACACACGCGTACGCACACATGCACATTTGAACACACTGGAGACCTTAGCATCACCTTCACTTCTCAGTGCATCCTCTCCCTGTTACCGTGCGCAGAGTGTTAAGTGAAGGCCAGGGGTATCCAGAGGCCACAAGGGCAAACAGGAAGAGGGAGCCGGCTTATCGAGGGATCGCCGTGGCCTCGGCGGGGCCTCGGCTTTTGATGTGCGGATTTGTGAACGCACACGTGTTGCTCTCGGCGTCTGATGATGTGCGTGTGTTTGCGTGTAAGCAGATGTGGAGAGTACTGGCACGATACCCATGGACGTATACACAAGCACACACACTCGCTCATGCGTGAACATGCACCAATTTACACTTGTACACACACACACGTCACACGCACGCACCTACACACGCACATACACACACACGCACACACACACACACACACACACACACACACACACACACACACACACACACACACACACACACACACACACACACACACACACACACACACACACACACACACACACACACACACACACACACACACACACACACACACACACACATATTCACAGAATTGAAGAAAAAACAGACGATGAAATAATTACATTTCCAGTCTGCAGTTTTTGCAATGTTTACATAACTGAACTCTCAACCTTCTCAGTAAGCTGTCCGGGAGAGGAACCGGCTACAGTGAATCCGTGACTTATGTTTTGTTGCGGTCTGGCAGGGAAGCCGCTAAGACCAATGGGAGTCTCATTATAAGGTTACCCTAGGAGCACAGCCAGAGTGTGGACAGAGATGTTTATCACTGGGCTGAGGCGGTGGACCCGTGGACCTGTGGCGCTACAGATGTTACCTGGAGGCCATGGTGATGTGAGAATGTGTGACGGGGAGGAATTGCTCCTTAATAGGAGTTACAGATGGGCATGTTTGGCTATGGATTTGGTGTTATGTTAGGTTTCTAAAGGTCAGCGACTCGTTCATTTGAGGGCTGGGGATTGGGGGCGGGGTGCGGGAGGGGGTGTTTGTGATGAGGGGGACAGATACATGTTTGGAGGAGGAGAACAGCTGCATTGGAGGTGGGAAACGCCAAACGGCATTATAGCATACGGGAGACACAGACACCGTGGCGTGTTCCTCTCCCAGCAGCTAGTACTGATCTCCTACTGCTAAGCTAACTGGTTTATACATGAGGATGCAGCACCATGGGGGACCCCATGTTCATTCGGCATTAGCATGTTGGGGCGTGCGATGCACAGTTTGGGACGTTTTATGTTTTTTTGAATAGCATGGATGGCTTTCTCTGCTAGCATGTGATCTTGAATGTTTAATGTTCTGTTACTCTCACTCTCACCGCCCCCCCCCCCCCCCCCATACACACACACGCGCACTCACGCACTCACGCGCCGCACACACACACACACACACACACACACACACACTACCAATCCTCATCCCACCTCCCACCTGTATTTCAGGGATTACATAGTCAGATCAGATTAATGCTCAGTCGCCCCTCCCCAATCACACACACACACACACACACACACACACACACACACACACACACACACACACACACACACACACACACACACACACACACACACACACACACACACACACACACACACACACACACACACACACACACACACACACACACACACACACCAGCCTACCGCTTCCTCCCAATAGGTGTCATCTGTTGTGATTAGAATGCATTGTGTTTGCCAGGACAAGGTGCGCTTCTTCTTGTCTTTGGGTTGTTTTTATCATTCATTTCTTTGCTACATCAATACCATAAGATGTTTTTTATGTTTTCCGTCTTGTTCTTAGCACGGCCCATTATATCTTCCATGTCACATTCTCTCCCCCCCTCCCCTCTCTCTCTCTCTTTCTCTCTCACACTCTATCTCTCACTGTCACTCTGACTCAGTCACTCTCTGTCTGTCGCGCTGTCTTATCCTCCAGCCATCTTTATACCTCATGGTGCGGTGCAGGATGACACCCACTGCCTGTCTTATTAATAGGCGAGTGTTATACATAGCTTAGGGCGGGGGGTTTAAAAAAAACAATGTTAGCAGTTGGATGAAGATGAATGCGTATGTGGAGCTTTGAAACCACCACACCTCCTACAAATCTCCAAACATACAATCCTTCCGCCCAGACAATGTGCTCTCTTCCGCCATGGGCTGGGATGGTGATTGTGTGTTATAATGAAGGGTCTTCAAGCCCACAGCGACCCAGACGGGAGACAGAACCGCGACCGTGCGGCAGCCCTGAAGCCAAGTTGCTTGACATCGACAGTTTTACAATTAAAAGCCTGGATTAACAAGCCTGCTGTGGAGTTCAAAATAAACCGTTGGAAACGTTATGGATGAGCACCATGGGGGTGGTGGTGTTGTTGTGAGCATGTCCGATGAATACCGCTGATTTTGAGCGCATTCGTTTATCAATGGACTTATCAGGGAGGCTTATTGGAATTGGCTGCTTTTGATTGGTTGACTGATTGCACGTGACCGTGTATCGAGGAGCAGTTTGGATGGGTTTGTTCGACCGCCCTGCGCATCCCAGTGGATATGGACGTTGAGTGAGCTACTTTGTTGGCCTCAAACTCACTGTTCCGGGAGGGAGAGAGCCAAATAGAACGGTTGGGTTGGGTTGGGTGGTTGTGTGTGTGTGTGTGTGTGTGTGTGTGTGTGTGTGTGTGTGTGTGTGTGTGTGTGTGTGTGTGTGTGTGTGTGTGGTGGTTGTGTGTGTGTGTGTGTGTGTGTGTGTGTGTGTGTGTGTGTGTGTGTGTGTGTGTGTGTGTGTGTGTGTGTGTGTGTGTGTGTGTGTGTGTGTGCGTGTGTGTATATATGATGAGTGGATAATGTATGTGTGTGTGATGAGGTTATAGAGTGAGAGACAGAGTATATAGGGATGTGTGTGTGCGCGTGAGATGGACAGATAATATATAGGTGTGTGTGTGTGTGTGGTCAAGCCTCACCCTGGTAGGCAGGCTGCTGATGTTCTCCCCAGATGTGAGAGACGAGGCTTTAGCTTAAGTGCCGAAGTGTGAAGACCAAGTGTTAAACCAGAGGCCTTGTGTCACCCATGAATAAACAATGGCATACCATAATGAAACCATGCCATGTAGGATATCACTATAACATATATTTTATATCATACTATCAACAGATATGTGGTTATTTCTAAGTGAGTTATTTCAATGTTTTTCATGGGAAAATGTGGAACAGACAAGAGTAGCTACGCCTCAACCGTGTAGAATTCTCTGACAAGGCAGGTTCCATAAATTTCAGTAACCGTGACGATGAAGTATATCTAAATATTCCTACTTCTTCCTGTCCTCCCAGCCTTCTGCCAACATCTTCTCAACACATTAAAAGCCATCTCGACGTTTCAGCTTTCGGTTATGTTTCACTCTATGGTTTACGTTAGATTTCACCCAAAAGCTTTCATGCTGAAAAACACAGGATCTAAGGTCTCTTCTTTGCTGTTGATGGTTTGATGCAGCAGATAAGCAGTTGGGGTTTGTGTTCAAATCACAAATAGTGTAGTGTGTAGCTTGGATGTGGCCCAAAGAAACGTCCGTTAAAGAAAACCACCTATGCCGCCCTATGCAATCACACTGACGGGTGCCGGGGACACGGTTTCTATACCTTTTAGCTAGTTGCAGATGCTTTTTTTTCCCCTGTAGAGACCCTGGGATGGATGCTCTGCATTAATTAGAACATGCTCAGAGGCATGCAACAGGGGGAGCTGTACACAAGTGGAGCGGTTATCGATTTGAGTGTGGATGTGACATTAGGAAATGAATTGCAACCGGGGACGAGAAGTACTACAGCAATAATGAGCAGCATGGTAGGCTTGTGTATTTATGCTGTTGCTATGGGAAATACAATTTTAGTGGCACTGTTTAGGATTTGAAGATTCTGCTAATGATATATGACATGACATTATTCATGTATGTCTGTAATTGAGTAAATACATTCTCGGAGCTATAATGGTGCTAAATAATACCGTTGTTTAGAGCCTGGACTGATGGTGACCTGCAACACAAGCCTAATTAGAACTATCTGCTATTAACTATCTGGTCAAAATGTCCTCATTTTAAAAGTTAACCTTCCACTGGAATGTAAATTGAGAAATGGGTTGCAATTTGAACTGCGTTTACATGCATGTAAACAACCGGTGGATACTATTCTAGTACTCCGTTCTTAATTATAATCATCAGTGACTTATAATTGACTAATATGAGTGCTCACAATAACGGTAAACTATGTTTAAAATGTTTTATGGAGTTATGAAAACTATAAACTACAGAATTGCATTCATTGTTACACGCCATTGAGAAAGAAAGTTAATTTCAGCCATCTGGTCCTAGAGACTAAAGGAGGGTATTTTTGAAGTCATTTTCTCAAGCTTCTCAATTTACTTTTTATTACAAGTGGCAACAGCAATGCCTTGGCACGGGTTGCCTGCGAGCAGAGATACCCATTTGGGTTAATTGTGGAGAAAATGTGCTTATGTAGATACGCCTTAAGCGTCAAACTCAACCAGCGACATAATGACAGTGTGTTTGCTTAATTTGGGCAGCAGAAGACACACTTTGGACCAGAGAGAGAGAGAGAGAGAGAGAGAGAGAGAGAGAGAGAGAGAGAGAGAGAGAGAGAGAGAGAGAGAGAGAGAGAGAGAGAGAGAGAGAGAGAGAGAGAGAGAGAGAGAGAGAGAGGAGAGAGAGGAGAGAGAGAGAGAGAGAGAGAGAGAGAGAGAGAGAGAGAGAGAGAGAGAGAGAGAGAGAGAGAGAGAGAGAGAGAGAGAGAGAGAGAGAGAATAATGGATCGTATGATTGTTTCAATGAAAATCTTGTTGTTGTAGCGAAGAGATAAAACAAGAACACACTTTTCTCAGCTCTTCCTGGCTGACACAATGCATTTGAATCACAGCAGAAGATGCCAATAGGGCAGGAGAGGTGGGCTGCAGCGGGGGGGATGAGGGCTGGTCAATACGGTCGATTTTGGAATTAAAAGGTTAGCACCAGGAATTGGTGTGTGTTTCTTGGGAATGCTGTCCGATACTTTATGGAGGGCATACACGGGCCTACGGAACTCTTCGCAGCGTTGCTGAGAGAGATGGAGAGACAGACAGGCAACAGAGAATGAGTTGCCACGCAATGTTATGTGTCACATTTGTGAAACAAACTCTTTGGTGTAAAGTCATGTTGTTGGATGCTTGCATGCACTCTTTAGGGTTTCACTTTAGGTCTAACAGACGTTAATAGCTTTGTTTTACTTCGAGCTGATGGTTTGCATTTTGTGCTGATTGAGTTGTTGTGAAACAGCTGTACTCACGGCTTATCTTGCATTTCCTTCAATTGCTTATTTACGCACATGTGAGTGGTTCTCATGCACAGTGACACACGCACGCACGCGTGCACACACACACACACGCACACACAGACACACAGCACACACACACACACACACACACACACACACACACACACACACACACACACACACACACACACACACACACACACACACACACACGCACACACGCACGCACACATAGAAACACACATTTATGGTCATATTAATCTACCCTTTGTATCATGTCAGTCCCTGAAACACAGCTGAACACACATAAGCAGTTTCAGAAACATAATCCCAGGCAAACATCCTCTCATTAATACAAGACCATGTTCTGTCTCTCTGTATTACTGTCACACATGCGCACACGCACAGACACACACAAAAACACACACACACACACACCACACAAACACACACTCAGCTGCTCATAACGGCAAATGGCAGGCACCAGCAGCATCGTTATGGTCTCCCATGATGAGCAGTGTGTTTTTTCTATTCATCCCTTGAGCAATTTACTTTAATCTTCCTTAATTTCATTCTCAATCTTTATGGAAATTGACTCTCAGTCCTGCACTAATAACCCGCAGGAATCGCTCCCTCCCATTGGTTGGCAGGGGACAAGTGAATAGGCTCTCTCCAATATCACTCTCTCCTCTAGCTCTGTCTCTTTCTTTCTCTCTCTGGCTGTCTCTGTCAATTTCTCTGTCTCTGTCTCTGTCTCTCGCTGTCGCTGTCTCTCTGACTCTGTTTCTCTCTTTCTCTCTGTCTCTGTCTCTCTCTTTCACTCTCTGTCTGTCTCTGTCACTTTCTCTGTATGTCGCAGTCTTTCTGTCTCTGTCTCTCTCTTTCTCTCTGTCTCTGTCTCTGTCCTTGTCTCTGTCTCTGTCTCTGTCTCTCTTTCTCTCTGTCTCTCGCTGTCTCTGGCTTTGTCTCTGTCTCTCTCTTTCTCTCTCTGTCTGTCTCTGTCACTTTCTCTGTCTCTGTCTGTCTCTGTCTCTCTGTCTCTGGCTCTCTCTTTCTCTCTATCTCTGTCTCTGTCTCTCTTTCTCTCTGTCTCGTCTCTGTCTCTCGCTGCTGCTGTCTATCTGTCTCTGTCTCTCTCTTTCTCTCTGTCTCTCTCTGTTTCTCTCCCTCTCTCTGTCTCTGTCTCTTTCTCTGTATCTCTGTCTGTCGCTCTCTGTCTCTATCTGTCTCTCTCTGTGTCCCTCTCTGTCGCTCTCTGTCTCTATCTGTCTCTCTGTCTCTCTCTGTGTCCCTCTCTGTCTCTATCTGTCTCTCTGTCTCTCTCTGTGTCCCTCTCTGTCGCTCTCTGTCTCTATCTGTCTCTCTGTCTCTGTCTCTCTGTCTCTCTCTGTGTCCCTCTCTGTCTCTGTCTCTTTCTCTATATCTCTGTCTGTCTCTCTCTGTCTCTCTCTGTGTCCCTCTCCGTTTCCCTCCCTCTCTCTCCCTCCGTCTTTCATGTGTTTCCAGTTCTGTCTTCTAAGGGATGTTTCTCTCTACATTACGCAGTCTAGGAATACATGTCTCTCAAGATTTGTTACGTGGGGGTGTGTGTGTTTGAGTGTTTTAACGTGTGTGTGTGGGAGTAGCCAGGTGGTGGATTTAGGGCTAAGGCTTTGGGTGATTACTTCCATAATGAAGCATCATGCTATGTTCTGGCTGCCGCCCTCCCTAAGGGATAAACCGCATTATGGAGCCACTCCTCAGCCGCGAGAAAAACATCCGCGGCTCCTCATTCAGCTCCGTTTCCCGGAGACAGACGCACCTTCATCATAGAAGTACACCTCACTCTACATTCAAAAGGCAGCTTAGATTACAGTACACTACAGGGATGTATGAGATCACCCAGAACGAGGAGGTAGAGGAGTGAAACAGCTTGTCACACTTGTCAACACCAGCCCTTATTACAAGGCCAGTGTGGCTATCTTTTTCATACGCGTGATATTATTATGCGGGTTTTTTTTTTTTGGTTTTTTTTCTCCTCTGCTTTTGTGTAAACCAGACACATCCTATCAGCGTCTTGTCTTTTTGAATGAGATCGGTGGCTTGATAAAGAGGACAGCTACACCCGTAGCCAGATTGATGGCTTGGTGTTTTGTGGTTGATGGATGAGTGGCTGCGTTGCAGGGAGATGAATAGAGATGATGAATGTTATAGGACTCGCTGGCAGCGGCGGAGGCAAGTGCTAGTAGTGGGGAATGGCTTGATGTAGACGGCGTAGTGATAACGGCAGGAAGATGTGGGGAAACGTACATGCAGTTTTGCCGTACAAAAAACCTCTCATGGTGTATTTTCCTTTTTTTTTTTTTACCACCTTTCTTATCCACGTTTATATATTTCTTTAATATCCGCCTTGCATGTTATGATTGACTGGGGGATCTCTGTGTTGAATTTATTAGTGGTGATCTTGGCGACTATAATAATAATTGAGGTTAGCTATATGTGGATTTTTGCGTTAGAAGAAAGTTATTATGGCGATTTTGAAGTGGCTCTTTGGCTACACAGCAGGGGCCTAGAAAATTATAAATAATAATTCCAACCAATCAAAGCCACCTCTAGCAACAACTGCCCAGTATAATATCTGCAATTGTTACATGCCGACCATACCATATCACTGTTGATAGTCTCATTGCTCCTCTATGCTTGAGTCCACTCTGTGCATTCCTCATCTCCTTCTCTCTTATTCACCTTGTCTCACCTTGCCTGCCTTATCCTGTTCCTGCAAGGTGGCTATGCTGATGAAAAAGAGCCCATGCAGTGACTTTGATCAATCAACAGGTTCAGCTCAGGAAGATACTATCCATCTACTGTGTGTCTTTGTGTGTGCATGTGTGTACGTGTGTACGTGTGTCCCATATTTACTGTTTTTGCTGGATCAGGTGTTTTGTGATACACCTGGGGACCTGGGGATGATAGCAATTGAACACAAGGACACAGGCAGTACATTCAGTACACACACTCTACACAATATGCATAATTCGTACATCAATAAGATGCCATGAGCCACAACTTGAAGTCTGCTCGAACCTCAAAAAGGACATCTGTTCCCCATCCTCTACTCCTTTAAATGTTTTGGATATCGTTTTTTTTAACATTATAATTATTATGTCTTCAGTTACATTCTACGTTTATATTTGTAGGTCACTTTTATTCCCTCAGTCTCTTCCTGCTTCTTTCTCCTCTTGTTCTTGTTCTTCCTCCTCTTGTTCTTGTTCTTCCTGTTCCTCTTCCTGTTCTTCTTCTTGATGTTCTTCTTGATGTTCTTCTTGATGTTCTTCTTCTTCTTCTTCTTCTTCTTCTTCTTCTTCTTCTTCTTCTTCTTCTTCTTCTTCTTCTTCTTCTTCTTCTTCTTCTTCTTCTTCTTCTTCTTCTTCTCCTTCTTCTTCTCTTCTTCTTCTTCTTCTTCTTCTTCTCTCCTCTCTTCCTCCTTCTCCTCCTCTCTTCTCTCTCCTCTCCTCTCTCCTCTCTCCTCTCTCCTCTCTCCTCTCTCCTACTCCAGTCCTCCTCATGCCTATGTTGTTCTCGTGAAACCCTTGGAGGCGCACATCAGATCCATAAATAAAGCTACCTACTCAGCCCCTCTCCTCCACCCACAGCCAACACGACACCCCTCTAAGGTTACACTTTGTTTTACGGCCCTCTTCTGGGGCTCTCTAATGATTTTCACATCTGTCGGGCTCAGCTGCCTGCCGCGGCAAGGACACTTATAAATACAGTGTGCGCGTGTGTCTCCTTGTTTGTGTGTGTGTGTATGTGTGTGTTCCTGTGCGTGTCTCGGTATGCCGAGGAACTCTCTGTGGATGTCTGTCAGCTAGGGGTCAGAGACGAGCGGCAAACACGGTGGAGGCAGTGGCGGTAATAAACAGGGAGCGCATGGGAAAGTGTGACATAGTTGTAGAAACCAAAGATGTCGGTTCCGATGACTATCCTTCGATTTATGAGAGAATCTAGAGAGACAAAGCCAATGACAACGTAAGCACCGAGCAAAAGCTATGAAACAACTTTAACTCATAAAGAAAGGTTGACACCGGCACAATAAAAACACTAAAGCCGTCTAGCTATATCCGCTAGAATATAGCTTATGTGTACAACATTGGTCAGCCATAGTCCAGGTTCCACACGGTGTTGACCCTCTCTCTATGTCGCCCCTTCCATCTCCCCCTTCTAAGTAATTGATGATTACTTTTCCTAGTGGATAAGAAAATGAAAGACATGGGAAGAAATGGCAGTGTGTTCATTTGGGCTTTGGAATGCGGCCATTTACCATAGCTTGCCCACCATTAGCAGGGGATGGTGTGTTGTCTTTGGCCCCCGTCAGCAGGCGGTCTTCGTGCAGCCACTTGTAGGCAGTGTGTACTGTCGTCGTGCAAGGGAGCATGTGGCTAGAACGCAGCCATGCGCTGGTTGTTTCGCACACCAGCAAAAGCACCTAGTTAAGGTTACGGTACCTGCTTCTGGGGATGTATGTGTGTATGTGCGGAATTTTGTGTGTGTGTGTGTGTGTGTGTGTGTTTTTCTTTGATTTGATTTTGTGGTTTAAGGCGGGGTGAGTGTTGCAGAGTGGAAGCATTAGTCAGCAGTTAAGAATATAAGGCTAAGTGTTTTTCCTTGTTGTGTACATTTCAGGACTGACAGGGGAATGGCTGGAGCCAGTCAGTGCATGACTGACTTTTACCACAAACTACCATAATTACTGTGTCATCGTCACTTCACAGATGAGGGTAGCATTTCCTTCCAGAGTGGTATGCATGGTGAACATAAATATACAGGAGGGCACAAATCTCTAAAATGGCCACTCTAAATGGCTGTTTGATTCCTGCCCTCTCTCTTTAATTCTCTAATGTCTCTGTCTCTCTCTGTCTCTGAGTGTCTGAGTCTCTCAGCCTCTCAGTCTCTCAGTATCCTCTCTCTCTGTTTGTCTCTCGCTGTCACTCTCTCTTGCTGTCTGTCTCTATCTCTCGCTCTCGCTAACTCACTGAATCTCAATGGGGCGTTGTCTCTACCATTTGTGTTGTTATTCACTCTCTGAGACGTATATATAAAATCCTAAAGGGGCCCTGTGTCTCTCCTCTGTCTTTCCTCTCCTCTAGACCTGAAGAAGTCCTTTGAGCAGGAGCCACTGGGGAAGGAGGTGTCTCTGGACCAGGAGGTGCTGTTACAGTGTCGCCCCCCAGAGGGCATCCCAGCTGCCGAGGTACACACACACACACACACACACACACACACACACACACACACACACACACACACACACACACACACACACACACACACACACACACACACACACACACACACACACACACACACACACACACACACACACAAACTGCCCCAGACACAGGATCAAAGGGGAACGGAGTTATGAAATGGAGACAAGATCAAGTGCCTGGAAATGGAAATAATCAAACTCGCCATCAGAAGGTGTAGAGATCTAACACGTTTTGCCCGCAGTCACCGGCAATCCAGCGAATCAAAGAGCCCTCGCAGAGGGGCATGTTCCCCGATCAAATCTGTTTGCTGTGCGACCGTGAACCGTCACAGCTGTTTGCAATTTTTCAAAAGTACAAGCCTTTTTGTTTTTCATTTATGCATTAAAACAGCTTTCTTGGAGAATTGTGTGTTTATCCTGTTATGAAATAAGATGCGGTGATGGCTGAAGGGATGGGAGGCTTTGATTATTTTAAAGGTTGGCTAAGTGGATACTGGTGTGGTTCACAGTGGTGGCGGTTGCTTCCGAATCGTATTACAGCAATTGCAGTTGATTTCCTGCTGACGCTTTCTTTGTCCGTCTGAGCGTTTCTGAAGATCATGTAGCCCTTAATGCTATTATGAGTGACATCCGCTTGAAAGCTGTTGAAGTTAAGTTGAATCGAAAAGGGAAAGAGTGCACCAACAAAAATCCGTAATAACTTTCTTTATGTTCTAAAAATATGCCTTTTGACGCCGGCTAAAGCTGAACAAGAGACCCGCTCGTGGTGTTCTCGTCACATGGATTAGCATGGGAACAGGTGCAGGTTTGAACGTCCGGGCCCTCGGACCCCCAGGGTCCATGATGCGTAACCCAATCATACACATTTGACATTGGATGGATTGATTTGAAACAGCAGCTGAGGAGGGCGTCTTATCGTACTGGGTTGTGAATGCGGCGGTAGCTGGGATGGGATGCGTCCAGCGGTCATAATCCCCTCCAGTGTGTTTAAGTGACCTCTCCGACACCGTTATACCCCAGAGGGGGTTGAGCTGAACTGACCATGAGACCGGATGGAATTGAGGTTGTTGTTGTTGTTTTTTTCTTCAATATACTGGTGTACCTTTCGTCCGTCGCCACATGAAACCATAACAGAATCTTTTTTTGTTGAACGGAGCACAATAGGAAGCCGAGGGGAGCCAAGGGGACGTCGGTGCTAGCAGAGACGCCGCGGCTCACGCACGCAGGCTAGCCCGCAAGCACGCACGCGCGCACGCACGCACGCACACGCCGCATTCTTCGGGGTGTAGCCATCTCTTTACTGGAGCTCCACCGCTTCCCAGACAGACATGGATAGGTGGACGGATAATGGATAGGTAATGAGCGGGATAGAGAGAGAATGACAAAGGACGTCGACATATTCAAAGAGAGAGAACCAGCATTAATTGAAGGGCGAAAAACGCAGAGCCCAGAGATCATCGCAGATCTTTCTGTCGACTTGTGGGGTTTTATTTATAGCAATATTCATTTTGTCCCCAAATGAATGAACAGAGGTATAAAAACGACTTTGTGTCATCACTTTGAGGGCAAGTTTACTAGTGAGGAACTGTTACTTCACACATGAAAACAAAGGGGAACACACACACACACAGTTGTTTTACACACACAAACGTACACACACAGTACACACACAATCACACACAATCACACACACAGTAACACACACAGGCACACAGACTTTGGTGACCTTTCGAGGAAAACACACATTTTATTTTCCTAATGCACAACATGGGCACACGCAGCATATGACATATTGGACCCAGAGCCACCTCTGATTCTTCATCAGTTCCCTTAGATTTCATTTTCTGGCACTGTGCACACACACACACTCTCACACATAAACCCACACACACTCACACACATACCGATGGAAAATACAGGCCCACAGAAAATGTTCAAGCTTCCTCACAGGAACACACACACACACACACACACACACACACACACACACACACACACACACACACACACACACACACACACACACACACACACACACACACACACACACACAGACACAGACACAGACACACACACACACACACACACACTCCAGTGCATCACTATCCTTCCCAATGGGTTTTATCTTCTCCCTCTATTCTTTGGCGGTGGTGTCATAATGGGATTTCAGGCCGACCAAATGGATTGGTCTGTCCTCTGTCTGCTGGAGAGCTCATTATGGGCTGTGTGAGTTTAAAAACCTGCTCACAACCTCTGACTCGAGCGCCGACCTCTCTTTCATATCGTCCCTGACATTTTTTCCTTTCCTTTCCTTTTGCGTTCTCTTATCACAAACGTCCTTTCTGTCATCCACACACACACACACACACACACACACACACACACACACACACACACACACACACACACACACACACACACACACACACACACACACACACACACACACACACACACACACACACACACACACACACACACCCACACACACACACACACACCCCACACACACATGACGTACGGTCATCCCTTTCGCTCTCCCCCGTGACAGGCAGCTCTCTGCTGGGTTAGGGGCTAGGCTAGGCCCTAGCGCACCCCCCCACCCCGCCTTCCAAACCGGGCTAATATTAGCAGCTGCAGCGGTTTGGCCCAGATGAATGTTGTAAAGTAGCCAGTGTGATGGGTCGGCTGCCCTGAAATGTAATACGCCACGCGCCGACGCTGAGGCTCATGCTATGCTGGGCATGCGTCACATGCCCTACAGCAGGCCACAACGAAACACTGCAAGTCCTCGTACGCACACACGCACAACGCGCACACAGACACACGCACAAACACACACAAACACAGTGGCCAGTCATCGCTTGCAACTGCAGCTCAACTCCCTCGTCGTGACCTCCTGAAGGTCAAGCCACACTCAAAGACATATATATATATATATATATATATATATACGTATTTCTATATAAACCGTCTTATAGAAGAATTACTGTGGTCATCAGAAACACTCCCGGACAGATTGACTCGTCTCCTTGAATCCGGGGCTTTCTCCGCCACATGTGGAGAAGCTCGGAAAAGCCTGAAGGGATGCCAAATCTCTTTAAACTCTGACGGAAAGCCTCTCCAAAGCTCACGGAAAGCCAACGGCTTCAACGGTAAAAGTTGCTAGCTGAAGACGGCCGGTCTGGAGACCATCTCAGCGCAACGCGCCGTCTTCGGCTCCAATAGGAAATGTAAGCCTGGCGCCATTTCTGCTCATATTTTATAGCGCAACACAGAGAGGAAAGAGAATCGTCATGTTTTACCGGAGCTTCTCACACGATGTGGAGGATCGGGCTGGGGGCTGTGTTTTTTGTTACGCACGCTTTGTATGGGACTCTTGTCCGTTATTGACTTGAAGAGGGAAAATCATTGCTTTGCATCTCCTCCAACATGACAGTTTGCTTTGGGACATCATATGCGCGCGACTGTGACTTTTTTTCCACAGTCGCACACATATGTTGAAAAAACATCTTGCCAAAGCCGTGGCTCCTATATATGTGCCACCATATAGTGGTAATGTGTGGCTGGATTCCACGTGGTGTGCAGTACTTAATTAGCTGTCCGTGCCACGAAAGGATGAGAGCACACTGACACAATGATTGATGTTCTCTCTAAGCTATAAGAGCTAAAAAGACCCAAAGGCAAGAACAAGCCAATAGACCTCACCTCTCGACTTGTGCTCAATGCACGTACATGTCTCTTTATGTGTGTTTGTGTGTGTGTCAGTGTTTGCAAGTGTGTGTGTGAGTGTGTCGGTGTGGTGATCTGTCTGTTGTGTGTGTGTGTGTGTGTGTGTGTGTGTGTTGTGTGGTGAAACGTGATTGTTCCCCAACTGGTTCGAAATAAACACATGTGGTGACAGCTTCCTCCAAGCCCACCTACACACACACACACATGCACACACGCACGCACACACACACACACACACACACACACACACACACACACACACACACACACACACACACACACACACACACACACACACACACACACACACACACACACACACACACACACACACACACACACCGACGCACACACACCGACGCACACACACCCAAACAGCCCGGATGATCTGTCCATGTAGTCCAAGTTCCTGTCACATTTAAAACCACTCAATCCACAATCTGAACCTCTATATTTATACCCTGAATGAACACTGAATTCCAGACAACTGCTTCTTATTATCTAAATGAGTTTCAGAATGCATATCATTGTAAATATTTTAGAGAGTTAACAGGGAGGTTTAACCTGTATTATTGTTAATTTCTTACACATTACAAAGCATTGTATCTATTCAAAACTAGTAATTAAGAGAAGTCAGATTGAAGGATTGCTGAAATTCCACTCTCTGTGTAAGTCCCTCTCTCCTGTAAATATTTAATAACATGTGCCGCTGTGTAATGGGGACTTTGGCGTCAAAATATTGGAGATATTAGGAGTTTGTGGCAGCACCAAGCATGCAGGCTAGGAGCAGGGATTTCCTCCCAGCTGGTGTGGCTGTCAAGCCAGAAATCTCTAACGCGGACTCACACACACACACACACACACACACACACACACACACACACACACACACACACACACACACACACACACACACACACACACACACACACACACACATACTACACATACACATACACATACACACGCACACCTCCCTCACAGTGTCTTTTTCGATGATTGACTTTGTGCGAAAACCAGTGTGAAAACATTGTTTTACATCTGTGTGACCCTTTATTCATTGAAAAGGGATTCCCGACATATTCCACGTCGACATGGAATATATTTATATCGATATTTTTTTCAATATTATACCGTTTTCTGCCCGCTTGTGTTTAATTGGCCCCATATCCATTTATACATATATGTGTGTGTTTGTGTCAGTTCATATTTCTGCTAACACAATTTTAGCCCAGGCAGTCTCTGGGTGTGGGCATGGTGGTCTTCCGTGGCTGTTCCCGTCATGTGATTCAGATGATGGCCGACTTGCCTGTCACAACTCATCAGCACCCCAGTGTGAGCACAACACTACCGGCAACCCCACTCCGATGCATACATTCAGGCCGTCCAATAGTGTGTGAGTGTTTGTGCCTGTTTGAGTGTGAATGTGTGTGTGTCTTGTCTTTTCATGTTTAGGTGTTTGTGTTCATATTTATGTGTGTGTGTGTGTGTGTGTGTGTGTGTGTGTGTGTGTGTGTGTGTGTGTGTGTGTGTGTGTGTGTGTGTGTGTGTGTGTGTGTGTGTGTGTGTGTGTGTGTGTGTGTGTGTGTGTGTGTGTTATCGACGCACACACTGCCCCGATAAAAACTCCCTGCAGTTACTGCCTTTAACATGTCATGCAATTAGCAGAGAATCCTCTCTGGGGGTTGTGACATCTGTGGTGGTGAAATGCCTCCAAT
>OLKM01001313.1:0-2500 GCA_900291075.1 Melanogrammus aeglefinus | reverse complement strand
TCCTGGGTCTTCCCCGAGGTCTCCTTCCCACTGGTCGTGCCTGGAACACCTCCCATATATATATATATATATATATATATATATATATTCCATATATATATTATATATATATATATATATATATATATATATATATATATATATATATATACTGTATATATATATACTGTATATATATATATATATATTTTTTAATATTGGCTTAGACTCGCCATCAGGGAGATAGTCTTGAGGTAATGTGTCGTCCTTGCACATGGTCGCCCGGGGTTCAATACCCACCCATTTAGTAATTTAGGTAGGATTACTGCAGCAATCAAAGAACTATTCATTCGTTTTAGTTTCCATTTCTGGAAATGGAAACTAAAGTATTGATCGCAACAGATAGTATTTATCTCAACAGAGGTGGTCTCGACTGCCTGCGGAGAAACTCACCTAAATGGAATTGATGTGGCTGACAATTTCCCATGCAGCAGTGTCTTTGGCATAGTGACAAAGGTCTCACTATCAGTAACATTATTATTACTATTAACTTTAGCATGGGTTTTTGCAAGTTCGATTTGGATTCTAGGGATATTGTAAGACACATTTATTATATAAAAAGTCAATGGTTAGGCCTAATTTTCTGATATAAAGGGAATTACAAAAATAAGCCACCGCCAAAAATTCAATGACGCACTCAGAACACAAACTCAGGTTGCCCGTACTACAGGGCTAATGCTAGACCACTAACCCAACTGCTGGTTCATGATTTGTATCCAATACATATATTTGGCTAAAAATGTGTTGGGAAAATATCCTGAATAACAAAATATAGCAATTCATTTTATTATTTTATTTGCATCATTTAATCTTAGACCCTTAGTGAAAATATAGGCTATTTGTACATCGTATACTGTATGTAAATTTATGACAAAATCGTGAGGACTAGGCGTGGCGGAACCATCTGATGGCACACTTGTTTTCGACAGATTGACTTCTCTGAAACACTGAGTAAGTAAGCCTGGCAGTTAGCCTGGTACTGACCAGGTTAGTTTGGTCGGATAAATTGCCATGGTTACTTAGCGGAGATTCCCTTTAGTCACGTTAATGGAATGCAACTCTAGCTTGAAGTAGCCAGGCTTAATGAAATAAGCCCGGCTTTGCCTTTAGCCTGGTTGATGGAACACCCCTCAGGTCCTTTGAAACATGTCTGTGCCCATACAACAAACGACATTCCAAGGTACGCAGTCCTGGTTTCAGTGACCCCTACTCCTCTTCAGTCTCTCCATAATCAAACTAGATTTTAATATGCTTCCTCACCAGTCTCGCGGAGGACGGGAAATGAGGTCATAAACTCTCCAATTGCACGATATCTGGGTCCTAACCCCAGCCCCTCCACATAAAGCCTGCCCTTGTCTTTAACAACTGTCAACAACTGACCCCTGCTAATAAAGTGAGGCTGATCTTATTGGTGGGTGGGCAGATTTCAAAAACACTAGAGAGCATTAGAGAGTCAATTAAAGCGGATTTGTCTGCCCCCAATCAGCCCGGCTCTGCCTCGACTCCTCTCCGCTCCGCTTATGAAGTGATTATCGTTATGAAGTGCCATCAACACTCCTACACCACACAATCCCACAGCTTAGACGTACACACACAGACTCTCTTTACACACACACACACACACACAGACACACCACATGCGTGAAGTGAACATTTCTCCCAAATATTTCCCTCGCTTGTTTGCTGTTTAACTTTAACAGCATGGGGTTGGCTGTGTACCTGTGGCTCATTTACATCACATCCTCATTCCTCCCCTTTTCCGTGCATTTAAAGTAATAGCATCCTTCCCACCCACTGGAGTTGTCCTGTCAGGAGCTCATCTAAATGTACCAAATGTACTCGAGTACATTTGAGTGAGCCACTTCTCTTGCCATTGTAGTGTCGCACTTTCCAGAGCGGGCCGGTTCCCGGCAGTGTTGATTCAGCGATGTCTCACGCTGTTCTGGGGTCCATTGCGTGTCTAGGAATGGGGGGGGGATGTCTCCTCAGAAATGCCAGGGTCACTGAGGAGACTTGCCTGTTATTCCACGCGGTGGGCATCCAGCACACCCCCAAAACACTCAGCTTCGGGGTTCTGCCATCCGTCGTTCACAGCCGCCTGAGCCAATTTTCCCAGCATGCATCGTCAGCAGCCCCCACAGCTCTCCCACTGTGTCTGTATGTGATTTCATTTGCGTTCTGCTAATTTTTCCGTTTGCTGTGTGTTTGTTTTCGTCCCAGTTCTTGTCCCAGCACGCCCACCCTTATTTCATCAATCCTTGTTTCTCGTTTCCTAGATTCCATATGGCCTCGTTTTCTCCCTTCCCTCTTCTCATGGCTCCTCTGTCATCGTTTCCGCACCTCGTACATCTGCTGTATGGCTGACCTTTTTACACCAGGACTTCAGACCCAATTGTCTCGCCCTTACATTTTAAAGCAGCTCTCTCTCTCTCTCTCTCTCTCTCTCTCGCTCTCGCTCTCG
>OLKM01001312.1:137765-148544 GCA_900291075.1 Melanogrammus aeglefinus | reverse complement strand
CCTCCCTCTCTCGTCCCTCCGTCCCTTCCTCCCTTCCCCTCCCTCCCTCCCTCCCTCTCCTCCCCCCGGCCCACTTCTCCTCTCCCTCTCTCCTCCCTCCCTCCCTCCCTCTCACACCTCCCCCCCTGCCTGTGGACGCACGCGGCGTCATGTGTGCGTTCCTGTCCAAAAATCCCACACACCGGAATGTGTTAAAAACTGACATGTGTTTTTTTTCCCCTTCATATTCTTCTCTTCCAGAATTCACCAAACACACTTCCTGCCTCACTCGGTAGCCCCTCCCCTTCCCGGCCCGGGCAGCCGTCCTGTCGCCTCATCGCCACCCGCCAGTCCTCTCTCTCTCTCTCTCTCTCTCTCTCTCTCTCTCTCTCTCTCTCTCTCTCTCTCTCTCTCTCTCCTCTCCTCTCGTCTCTCTCTCTCTCTCTCTCTCTCTCTCTCTCTCTCTCTCTCTCTCTCTCTCTCTCTCTCTCACCAACACTCCTGTCTCCTTTACTCTCTCTCGGTCTCCTGCCATTCCTCGCTCACCCCTCTGTAATATTTAGTGTGCCACCCGCATTCTTCTCCTCCTCCTCATTCTTCTCCCTAAGAGTCTCTCTCTCTCTCTGCCCCTCTCCCCCCGCTATCTCTCTCTCTCTCTCTCTCTCTCTCTCTCTCTCTCTCTCTCTCTCTCTCTCTCTCTCTCTCTCTCTCTCTCTCTCTCTCTCTCTCTCTCTCTCTCTCTCTCTCTCTCTCTCTCTCTCTCTCTCTCTCTCTCTCTCTCTTTTCTACGCCCACCTAACCACAGGATGGAGTTTCTCAACCACTCCCCGCCCCCCAACCACTATGACCCCCACCTCGCCCCCACGTCCTCTGTGTGTGTGTGTGTGTGTGTGTGTGTGTGTGTGTGTGTGTGGTGTGTGTGTGTGTGTGTGTGTGTGTGTGTGTGTGTGTGTGAGTGTGTGTGTGGTGTGTGTGGTTCTCATCATATACATTCCTATCATCCAATATACATCAGCGTAATAAAGGATGCACGTAAGGCAGCCTTTAAAGACATTTGCCAACACACCCAAAAAACCTGTGAAACATTCAAAACAATGCTTAAGAAGACACTTCTGCTAAACAATGAACCAACATGGAGGACATTGTTTAGAGCCAGAGATGACCGATCGGTGCGCTCTGGCTCCGTACGGGGCGAAACAGGAAGAACACAGACTTGGCTTTTCCCTTCAAGCCTTTAAAACGAGGACATTACATAATATGCCAAACGCCTCCCCTCTGAGCTGAGGGTGCCCTGTTGTTTCACCACACGCGCACACACACACACACACGCACAACCACCTCCCACTCTGAGCTGAGGGTGCCCTGTTGTTTCACCACACGCACACACACACACACACACACACACACACACACACACACACACACACACACACACACACACACACACACACACACACACACACACACACACACACACACACACACACACACACACACACACACACACACACACACACACACACCCAGGCAGACAGGCAGCCTGTTCGGCCTGTCTGCATTACAGTCACTATGACAACGGCGGGAGAACAATCAGCCACCAGGGAGAGAGAGAGAGGGGGAGAGAGGGAGAGGGTGAGAGGAGAGAGTGGGAGGAGAGCGAAGCGAGAGGGAGAGAGGGGGGGGGGTAGAAGAGGGAGGGAGAGGGAGGGAAGGGAGAAGAGGGAGGGAGGGAGGGAGAGAGAGCGAGAAGAGGGAGAGGGTGAGAGAGAGAGAGCAGGGGGAGGGAGGGGAGGGAGACAGAGAGAGAGAGAGACTCCAGAGCTGTGCAGCCTGTCTCTCTCTCATTAGGGGTACAGGCACGTTTGAATAAAGCCTTCCTAGATGTCTGGGATTATTGGTTCTTACCAGCACATTTATCCTTTACATCCCCATACTAACAGGACCTTAGCTAAACACAAACTACACCCCCACACTCACCAAACACAACATTTCCCAAACCTAGGTTAGGACAATAAAGCTGTTGCTCTCTCTCGCTCTCTCTCTCTCTCTCTCTCGCTTTTTCTCTATCTCTCTCCGTCTCTCTCCGTCTCTCTCTCTCTCTCTCTCTCTCTCTCTCTCTCTCTCTCTCTCTCTCTCTCTCTCTCTCTCTCTCTCTCTCTCTCTCTCTCTCTCTCTCTCTCTCTCTCTCTCTCTCTCTCTCTCTCTCTCTCTCTCTCTCTCTCTCTCTCTCTCTCTCTCTCTCTCTCTCGATAGCATTCAGTTATTAACATTTCAGAGTCAGTGTCTGTGTCTAGTGGGACGGCTCTAGGGTTGTTCACGTAACTCCTAATTGAAAGACGTCAAGTTGAAAAATAATATTTCTCCTCCTCGCAATTAAAAAAGAAAACTCACACTGTGTCCCTAAAATAAACGCATAGAACAAAAAATAAGAAAGTACCCAACGCTCACACGGAGACCCGAATCTGCTCCGAAAAAAAAATCTCACTCGCCAAAAAATATTTATTTACTCCGATAAATAATAAATCAATACAACTTTGCGGTTGCCATTTGTGCCCGTTTTGCCCGGGCTGGTGACTCGCGTCACACTGAGTGATGTAGTGAGGCGTAACCGTCGGCGACAGCAAAGAGGGCGGTTAGCTCGCTCGCTAGTCTGGTGGGATGACAGGCAGAGCGGCTGGGAGTCGGTGCGGGAGGGAGAGAGACGCTTGAAAGAGCGGGAAAAGTGAAGGACGCCAATGTTTGGGGGGGGGGGGGGGAAAGGGGGGGGGGGGGGGTCAGGACTTAGTAACGACTTACAAGTGTGAGACAACCACATCGCCCCATTGTTCTCCTATGTGGTAATATGAATATGCTAATTAGTAACTTAGCAACTAATCAGCCTCCTTCTCGTTACCTCTGGGGATGAGGCATGCAGTCAGATCGCTGGTGGATCGTGTTTATATCTGGTGGAGGGGTAACGGTGCACGACGTGGACTGGCAGACAGTTAAAGAGGCCGGGGACACCGGGTACTTTGAATACCATCAGTCGGTATTGAGTGATACTTTGGGGGAGTGGGGAGGCTCGTGCCTACCTCTGCGCATCTTCCTGATGATCGACACTGCTGAATAGGTTTTAATATGCATTTACAGCAGCAGACTCTCGGCCATGCTGTCACCAAATAAGACACTTAATTCATTGACACTACTCTTGATCTTCTGAACAGGGATGTCAGCCACAGCCCTGTCCCTTAACAAAACTCCTTCGTAGAAACTGGAAGTCAATAATATGCTGACTCTCATGCCTGGTGTCTTTCAAAGAGGCTTTTTAATTGACAGCGGCGATTACAAAGTAAATCATTGATTTTTGGTGTCTTGCTGATATTGTTGGAGCAGTTCATTGTATTTAAATCCACGCCTTCTCCCTGAAGACCCACTGAACGTCTGCTGGCTTGGTTCAGAGGTGGGGCGAGGACTTGTGAAGTCTGGGCTGATCCCTTTCTGTCAGGACACACAAGGTCTAAACAAGGCCTCTATCCCCTGGAGCAGTGGGTATCAACCCTGTTCTACCAGTGCATTCCCTTTAAGATACCCAGCTGAGTACCCCCTTCAATGGCACAAAACATTTTTGAAAAAATAACCCTAGCCCTAACCCTGAAAATTAAAAGGGTGCAAATACTCACAATTAAGTGCGAAACATTGGCTGGTGCTTCATGCAACTTTCCTTTTTTTTACCCATTCAGCCAGACCCAGTACTCCAAAGCACCCCTCCCTGTCACGCCACACAAGGCCTAAACGAGGCCTTTATCCCCCTAGAGAGGTACGGTCCTGCAAAGGTTCTCAACCGGTCCAGCTTCAGGATCAACAAGGGTCATCCTTAATTCACAACCAGATACCTGAACTGATACTGCGGTAGACATCAATGCCTTTTGTGTATCGTTGAAAACACTGGGGGAACAGAAAGCTTCAATGAGACTCAATGAAATAGGAAGCCCTTGAAACCTGAATTAACATTGAAACATTAGATAACTCATGGGCTTCTTTCTAAAGATGAAGGTTTGGCACCTCCTCTGATACACACTGAAAGGCCAGAGACCCTCAGCTGTGGGGTCGCGACCCAACTATGGCACCCGACCCGCCTTTTGAGTACCAACTGACACTTGTAATCCGTAATGCAACAAACAAAAGAAGGCAGCCCAGGCAGGAGTTGTTTCTGTACGTGCTTCCCCTTCCCTCCGTTTCATGTACATACTCACTGTGAAATAACCTGTTGGCCAACATTTTTCCGCACCTGTCAGCCCTTTGCTGTAGTCCGCTCATTAGCACAGCTGGTGCGTCACTTTAGCTCAAGAGCTACACGCGGCCACGGATACCCACACACAACCCCTTCGCCTGCCCCCCTCTGCCACTCATTCTCCGCCTCTCTCCCTCCCTCCCCCTCTCTCTCTCTCTCTCTCTCTCTCTCGGTCCTCCCTCCATCTTTTCCCTCCACTTCGCCCTCTGCGGTGTTATCAGATAATGCGCGTTTCTTTCTGAACGGCGGCCGCCGTGGCACAATTATCCTGCCTGGTGAACTAATGGGTATTGAAGCAGCTGAGAGCACCGTGCAAGCACGCGCGCACGCACGCACACACACACACACACGCACACACACGTGTGTGCACGCACGCACACACGAAACATACAAACATTCATAAAAGATGCATGCGGGCGGTTCAATAGGAAGGTGTGGGGGGTCTGGAAGCGAGCCCTTGGAAGGACAACAAATGAGTCTCATAAAGGAGCAGGACCACTCAGCCAGGGGGACGCTGGCTGATGCTCACACACACCCCCCCCCTTAAACATCCCCCCCATTACGCCTAATCAACACGCGCGCATGGGTGTGTCTGTGTGTGTGTGTGTGTGTGTGTGTGTCTGTGTGTGTGTGTGTGTGTGTGTATGTGTGTGTGTGTGTCTGGCTGGCTGTGTGCTCGATGTGTGTCTGTGTCTCTTCGTAGATCAGTGCGCGCAAGCATGTGTGTGTGTGTGTGTGTGCATGTGTGTGAGTCGTGTTTGTATGTGTGTGCGTGTTTGTATGTGTGTGCGTGTTTGTATGTGTGTGTGTGTGTGTGTGTGTGTGCGTGAGTGTGTGACGTGCGCATGCGCGCGTGTGTGTCTGTGAGTGGCTTGCGTGCGCGTGTAGGTGTGTGTGTGTGTGTGAGTGCATGTGTGTGTGCCTGAGCTTGTGTGTGTGTGTGTGTAGCGCGTGGGTAATTCCCACACGGAGGCAGAGTTCTTCCCTTGCCACTGACCTGCGCTAAGAGAGCTTTAGAGCGCTAAGCTAGCTGGATGAGACGCGTTGAACCAGGGATCACCTGAGACCGGGAGGGGGTGGGGGTCGGGGGGGGGGGGGGGGGGGGTCGGGTGGGGGTCGGGGGACCGGGAGTGAGGAAGATGAGGGATGGAGGATGGGATGAGAAAGAGGCTGGCCATGGGGAACGAGGGGAGACAGGAGACGTGGAGGCGCGGTTCAAGCCGGCCGTACGTCACACGGGTTGGATCGAGGGCAGGCCGGCCAAACAGACCGGGGCGGACTGGGGATCAACCGGGGGGAGGGGGTTTTGATCTCCTACCCGCATCACACAAGAAGACAACATCATGCATACGTGGGGAAGTTTCAAAGAAACACACGCACGCGCGCACTAAGAAACACACACACATACGCGCACATTAAGACACACACAAACACGTGCATTAAAACACACACGCACATTAACAAACACACAAACACATACGCGCACATTAAGACACACACAAACACATACATGTGCATTAAGACACACGCGCGCGCATTAAGACAAACACAACACACATATACATGCATTAAGACACACATCGGTGCATTAAGACACACACAAACACATACGTGCGCATTAAGACACACACAAACACACACACACAAGAGGACATTTGAATAAGGTCTGAGTGCTTCTTCCAACACACACACACACAGCTCTCTCTGCCTTGATACTGGGAGTGACAACAGGAGGAAGAGAAGTAACTGCACGTGCAGCGCATAACTGGTTTCAAAACAGCAGAATCAAGTGATTCAAAGTGACAGTGCCTGAGTTATCTGAAGAACTAAAATAATATCTGTTCATTCGATCTCCGGAGTTTGGAAATAAATGGATATGTGGGTCTTTTATGAAACCATAGAGAAACAACCTTTGACTCTGTGTTTTATGAATGCCATTTCAATGTGTGGAGGTTAGCAGAAGGCAGAGAAGAGGAAGTGTTGCCTCATGGTGGATTATAACAACTCTGGAATATGCAGGAAGGATGGATAGATCAGCACAGCAGATGTGGTGAACTTTGACACTTTGACAGGGCACACGCTGGGTGCATAAACTTGAACCCAGAATGTCCCTCATCTTCAAAGTGGTGTGTGTGTGTGTTTGTGTGTGTTCAAGTGAGCATCTGCGTGTGTTTGTGCCTTCACGCATGTGTGAGTGTGTGTGTGTGTGTGTGTGTGCGCGCGGCTTCACGCTTTCACACCTGCAATCGTGTGTGTGTGTGCCTTCATACTCATGTTATCAAGCCTTAACTGTCTACGCAATGAAATTGTACACTAGCCGTAATAATCATCGGAGAAAACAAATAAAGTCACGCTCACAAAAACACAAAGGCAGTGTTCTATCATCACTCTCGTGCAGACGCACACCAACACACACATTGGTCGAGTGTCCCGGTGGTTCAAACTGTCTCTCCCAACAACCTCATCCATAATTAACCGTTCCCTCCGTCTGTGAGGAGCAAGAGGAGAAGACACAGGAGTGAAGAGAGAGAGAGAGAGAAGATAAGCATGAAGTACCCTCAGTGTGAGTGTGGTGCACGTGCAAAAGTGTGTGTGTGTGTGTGTGTGTGTGTGTGTGTGTGTGTGTGTGTGTGTGTGTGTGTGTGTGTGGCGTGCGTGCGTGCGTGCGGTGCGTGCGTGCGTGCGTGCGTGTGTTGCGTGCGTGTGCGTGCGTGCGTGCGTGTGTGCGTGCGTGCGTGTGGTGCGTGCGTGACTGTGTGTGTGCGTGACTGTGTGTGCGTGTGTGTGTGCGTGCAATCCTTCTCTTCGCCGAGAGGAGCAAAATACAAGATGGTTCGAGGCCATCAAGGTATCAATTATGTAAAAAAAACGATAAATAAAAAAGGGGAAGATAGTCTTCCTTTGTAACAAACCCACCTCGTTCCAAAAGCTAACAGGTGACATGTATACAGCCAATCAGAAGCTCCGCCTGGCGGATCAGCAGGTACTGTATATGAACTTGCCCTAGTGATTGGAGGAGGCAGGATGGCCAGCGACCGTTAAAGTAAAGTAAAGGGCCGGACGCTCTCAGCGCTATAAAAAGGCCCGTATCTACAAACATCTCTGGAGACCGCGAAACAGGAAGGCATGACTGGTAGAGAGAGGCACCTCGCTACACTTTCCTCAGATAAGTGAAAAGTGAGTTTTTGTCCGTGAGAAGTCACAAGTCAAGATTACTAAACCGAAGTCCTACGGCAGACGCGCTCAAATCTGGCTGAGCTCTTTCCTTTTCTTCTGCTTTGTATTTGTTTATATTAATCTCAGTAGGAAAGTGCCGAAAATTGA
The DNA here is from genome assembly GCA_900291075.1 of Melanogrammus aeglefinus. Taxonomy (NCBI): domain Eukaryota; kingdom Metazoa; phylum Chordata; class Actinopteri; order Gadiformes; family Gadidae; genus Melanogrammus; species Melanogrammus aeglefinus. The sequence continues at coordinate 140,971 of OLKM01001312.1, read as the reverse complement.
AGCCAAGGTTTCAAATCAACGGGCGTGTTGCCTGACCCACTGTAGAAAGACACGCGTTGCAATCCCCTTTCTGAAAGTGACACAAATCAGCTTCTCTTTGGCAGAATGCCGCCGTAAACAAAAGGTAACTGTCCCTTTGGTCGATGCATCTCGGCCTCCTGTCTGGTAGGACTGTTGGCTCCAAGCAGGTGAGAGTGGAGGGGCTCCAACAGTACACCACGTGCACGTCAACTTTTCAAGTTATAGAACTTGACTGTGTAAGCTATTCGCAACCTTTCGGTGACCCCGAACTGACTCCACCACTAACTTTACTTAATTATTTCTTATGTGTCATACGATTTTGTAACACTCAACACGTGTTTTTTTTGTGCCACGTGCGTGCGTGTGTGTGCGCGCGCGTGCGGGTGTGTGGCCTTAGGCAACACCATATTGCATATTCCCTTTTTATCACCAATACATCTCACGCCACCGCCCTGCAATCATGTGTGTCTGAGGGGCCGTAGTCCCTGCTTGTTCCAGTAAGACGTACGACATGTGGGTGGAGGGGAATGTGGTCGCACGTGCATGCCTGCGTGCGTTCGTGCGCGTGTGCGTGTCGTGTGTCTGCGCACGTGTGTGCCTGTGTGTGCATGCGTGTGTGTGTATATGTGTGTGTGTGTATATGTGTGTGTGTGTGTGCGTGTGCCTGTGCTTGTGTGTGTGTGCGTGCATGTGTGTGTGTGTGTGTGCATGCGTATGTGTGTATATGTGTGTGTGTATGTTGATGTGTGTGTGTATATGTATGTGTGTGTGTGCGTGTGTGTCTGTGTGTGCATGCGTGTGTGTATATGTGTGTGTGTATGTATGTGTGTGTATGCGCGTGTGTGTGTGTGTGTGTATGTGTGTGTGTGTGTATGTGTGTGTGTGTATAGTGTGTAGTGTGTTGTGTATGTGTGTGTGTGTGCGTGTGTGTGTATGTGTGTGTGTGCGTGCATGTGCGTGTCTGTTTGTGTGTGTGTGTGCCCGTGTTACAAAATGTTACAACACATCAACTCAAGAAATAATTGAGAGCTAATTCTTTGCTGGGGGAGTTTGGGGTCACCGAAAGGTTGGGAGAGTCAGAGTCGGAACAGTCATGACTCGACAAAAACTTCCCAAACAAACGAAACAAAAGACGCCGTTGTGAGCGTGCTCCTGTCACGGTGCGTTTGTGCCGTGTTGGCGCCGCTGTCCAGACGTCAGTGTTCCTCGCTTCATGGCGAGCCAGGAGGAAGCGTCTCCGCTATTGTTTACACGTTCACTTCCGCAGAGCCATGTAACGCAGTCACGTGAACACCAGGAGTATTTGACGTCCGTGTACACTGGCCACGGTCTGCGAGTCAACAAGGGGGGGGGCAACAGAAGCAGCGTGAGGAGGGGGGGGGACTGGGCCTGGTCACATCCCAGAGGGGTGAGAGAAACCAGGGAGAAAGGAGAGGAAGGGAGAGAGGGAAGACCTCAGATACACCAACACTCAGCCACCCACGCTACGCTGCTGCCAAGAGCAGTGTGTGTGTGTGTGTGTGTGTGTGTGTGTGTGTGTGTGTGTGTGTGTGTGTGTGTGTGTGTGTGTGTGTGTGTGTGTGTGTGTGTGTGTGTGTGTGTGTGTGTGTTGTGCCTGTGCCTGTGCGCCTGTGTGTGTGTACGCATGTGTGTGTGTGTGTGTGTGTGTGTGTGTGTGTGTGTGTGTGTGTGTGTGTGTGTGTGTGTGTGTGTGTGTGTGTGTGTGTGTGTGTGTGTGTGTGCGTGCGTGTGTGCGTGCGTGCGTGCGTGCGTGCGTGCGTGCGTGCATGTGTGTTTGTGTGTGACATTCCATGTTGAGGTGGATGCCAGAAAGCTAGAGGTACCCGGGACAAACTGTGAGCTCTCAGCGGAACCAGACTATAGACTGCTGCTGCTTGAACAAAGTTTGGCCATCCGGTAGCAGACTTGATAACAAGATACTCTGTGGACCAATGAGAAGATGTTTTGAGACAAGAGCACAGGTCAGAGACAAAGCTGACAGAGTCGTTGAAGGGTCGTCCTGGAAGGTCCGGGGGGCATCGTTGACAATGGCTGTAGGATTTAGCGTTTTCTGTGGACATGGGGAAACATGTGGCTCAGGAGGTAGAGCGGGGTTGGCTTGTAACCAGAAGTTTACTAGTTTAAACCCCCCCGGCTCCGGTCGAGGTGCCCCTGAGCAAGGCACCTCACCCTAACTGCTCCCGACGTTGTGTTAATGTGTGCATGAATGGGTGAATGCTGGGCAATATTGTAAAGCTCTTTGAGTGGCCATTGGTTGGAAAAGCGCCGTATGAATGCAGTCCATTTATCGCTTACAATGGAAAAACCCCTGAGTTCCATCAGCGTAGCATTAGCGAGTGTGTGAACTCTCGGGGAGGGCGTCCCAGTCAGTCGTGGATGGGATGGCCCAAGCCAATGCATCACTCGCTGGAGCCTGATTCCATGCATGCGTTAAACGTGCCTTTCCTGCACATTTTAATGGCCACTCTCCCCCCCCCCCCCCCCCCCCCTTAATTTTTCTCTCCAGAACACAGACTTGCCAGCGCTGTGGATAATTTAAATCCACGCCAATACCATCACAACCAATGACGGGGACAAAATTGTTTATCCACCCCAAAATATTCCGCGGAGTCAATAACAAATCTGTAGAAGAAGAAGAGTGTATTCACCATTTAGCCACATTACTAAAAAAAAAACGATCAATATTGACTGAGTGGATGGGCTGTTTTCATTGCACTCCTGTTGTGAACGGCGCTGCCAGCCACCTGGGCTGTAAACAGAGCCGTACTCTGGTGGCTGACGCTGTCTGCTGCAACATGTTGGCCACTTGGAACCATTTCACGGCTTCTGACAAGTACACCGGGTTCGCCCCAAAGCAGGAAATGCAAATATGCAATGTTTCCTGAAAGCCAGCATGGGCTGAATGCTACTGGCTGTGGAAGCGGTTTGAGCAGAACCCTTAAAGTCAAGAGCTGGTGGAAGGACACACTGCTAGACAGGGAGGTGGTGAACCCATGCTTATCACGTGATGACATTTACGTTTACATTAAGGGCATTTAGCAGACACTTTTATCCAAAGAGACTTACGATAAGTACATTTGTCAGAAAAAGGAGAAACAAGAATATATCGCTGGCGGGACACTAAGGATGTGCGTAGTGCCAAGCACTAACAATCACTAGGTTAA
>OLKM01001312.1:132765-135265 GCA_900291075.1 Melanogrammus aeglefinus | reverse complement strand
CGTGAACGCGTTTCGTGCAGCTTGTGTGCATGCGTTTCTTTCATTGGCCACCGCGGTCCTCCAGAGAGGAGCAGACGGGAGCGGGGAAAAGGCGTCGCTGGCCCTTTAAGCGCTAATCCCTTCATTCTGGAGAATGTGTTGCCAGCCATCTAATGGGCGGTTCATCTTAATGTCCACAAGGACCGCTGGCCGGCCCTCTACTATTAACATCACCCACCGTCCTCTCTCTCTCTCTCAAGACGCAGGGCTTTTGAACAGCGACCAGAGGAGCTGGTGGTTGTTCTCTGAAATTAAAGACCATGTTTTGCATTTCAAAAGAGCGCAATCGGCGCACATTGCGGCAACAAAAAGGAACAACAGTGCGCGCCTTCCTGACCCGCTGCTCTCTGGGTGTTTATAACAAGACCATGGAGCTTTTCCACAGGATGGAAAAGTGAGAAGACCCAAGATGTGTATCCCTTAAAGCTGTGTCTGAGTTCGGACGTAAGGGGATAAAGGATAAACAGCGCTGACCCGGTGGATTTAGGTGGATTTCACTTAAAATGGGTTATTAGGCTGTTACATGTTTGGCTCTAACATGTTTATTAACATTATGTGTTATCAAGGTTCCTCCATTCAGCTTGTTGTTATTCTAAACATTTCCAAAACGACTGATAAAATAAAATAAAGCCATGAATGTGCGCATTTGTATGCTGTGAATTAAACCCCCAAAATGTAGGGCTCTTCATTCTGGGGGAGAGTCCAAAGATAATTGAGGCTTAGATAGGGGGGACGATAGGGCACAACTACAAAAGTTTGAACCACTGACTTCACTTGACAACCACTTGGGGAAACCGTCCTCACACACTCCTCACTTTCCAACAACTAACCCTAATCCCTTGTAGTTCATCGGTCACCTGGGATACCCCGAAAACAACCATAAACACCACACAGATAAAGCATCAAAACCCAGCTGAGAGCGTGTGCGTGCGCGCGTGCGTGTGCGCGTTGTGCCTCTTACCGCTATGAGTGTGTTATTCCTCTGCTCGTTGGAGGACGCGGAGTCCGGGTCTTGCTGCTTGCTGCTCTGCTTGGTGTTGGCCGACTTCTTGGCTCTCTGCTCCAGGCTCCGCTGGTACAGACTCACCGTCTCCCGGCGCTCCATCTCCAGCTGCTCGGCGTGGGCCTGCTGGTACCGGTTCTCGCAGTTGACGTGGTGTCTCCGGCAGCCCTCGATGCGCTGCCGGAGCCTCTCCACTACGGTGCTGTGCTTGGGGATGCCCATGTTACCGGGAGCCCCCCCGCCACTCCCGGCCGCGTTCAGTCCCCCGCTGTTGTTGATGCAGATGCTGCCGTTCGGTCCGGCAGCGGGGGATGCAAAGTCCCCCATCATTGAGCCCAGTGGCTGGTATTTTGGAAGAACTTTTCCCACCCCCCCCCCCCCCCCGCCAAGGCCCCCCTCTCCCGGAGTCCTTCACTCTGCTCTCCCCCCTCTTGGAAAAGTGTTCAAATCGGGCAGTAGGGGAAGATGGGGGGGAATGTGTGGCTCTGCCTAAAACGAAGGCACAGCCATGGAGTTTGGAAATCCCCTCACGCTGTGCGTTAGTTACACAGTCATAAGGTGATAAACACCGGGTCTTCTCCGCGTCCCGGTCCGACGCGCAGGGGAGCCAACATGGGCTGTTTCCAAACACTGCTGCTGCTGGTGGAAACACAATAACGTGATGCTCGCGTTTTTTTGCACCTAAAATCTTGTAAACACCGCAGCCCTGGTATCTAAAACATCCTTTTAAATAGTCTCCGGGATCCGCAGGCTACCCTTGCGTAATAACCATTAATTTACGCACAAACACTTCCACCGTACAGCTGCTGCTGGCTCGCCGTTTAATCGTGTTGTCCTTTGAGAAAAAGTTTTGCAGCTTGAAGCGAACGGGCTCCCGACTTTCTCTGTGAACTTGCATCTCATTGGTCCGGGAGCACAAAATCCAAAGCGAAGACGTTTGGAGCGATATTACGCACGCACGCGTCCTCGGTAGTCTCGTTACGGAGTACAGGACAACGCTTGAATCGGAAGCCGTGGATCAGGTCTCCGGTGATACGGGACTCGTCGCTCGTCACTTGCTGCCACCAGCCACCATCACAATAATCAAGTCCGCTTCTCCACCATGCCGGCGGAGTGATATCAGGACAGGAGTAAAAAGCTAGAGGCTGTGAGCAGCCCGGTGACGGCGCTCGGGAAAACACGGAGTGGATCATGAGCTGCGCTCTGTCTCGGTGACAAGTCCGGGTCAGGTTCCCTGGTTTGCCGCCCAATACGGTCACAGGCTAGCCTACAGTTAAATGGCATGCATAATGCAATTTAGCTCACTACTGTTAATCTATCATTATAGTGCAAAGGGAATTTCAGTCTTTTTCAAGCCTCTTTTTTCTTTTTTTCTGTTTTTACAAATCGCATCACGATCATTTGGGAGAGAAAGAAAAACTACCAATCATGAGTGAAGGACGGAAGAGGGCATCTATG
>OLKM01001312.1:115265-127765 GCA_900291075.1 Melanogrammus aeglefinus | reverse complement strand
TGTATATATAGCACTTACGTTGTGACTTCAGCCAAATTATTACATCATCAAGACACGACATCATCATGCAGACATTCTGTACAGATATGATAATCTCTTTGTGATGTCATGGTCGTATATACAAATGCATACACCACACACACACACACGCACACACACGCACGCGCACACGCGCACGCAGACGCACACACACACACACACACACACACACACACACACACACACACACACACACACACACACACACACACACGCACACGCATTCGCAGACGATCCCTTAATTACTGCTCCTGTCCCGCCGCATCTTTCGTCGTCACGGTGACACACGGCCATGACAATAACAGTGCCGTCATCACCACGCTAAAGCAGGACAACAGAAAGACAGACGGACGCTTGCGGCTCGACAAAGTATAGTTCCCCCGAAAGCCCCGCTTTCACGATTTAAAACCCCAGCCGTCAGCGGCGGGGACATTCTTGATGCTCTGACTCATGAGAAATGCTAAACAGTGAGTTTTTGGAAGCGGGACGGGGCGAGATAGCTCCGTCTTGGTGCACTTAGAGAAAGTTATAAAGACTGTGGAAGCTTTCGAATATGTTGTTATAATAATACGAATGATGATGATGAGAATAACTTGAAATTATCTAGCGTCTTTCAAGGACCCAGAGATGGTTAGCACATAAGCTACACAGTTGTATAGTGTAAGGGGTTTTGTCTTGAGACGAAAGTATTCACTGATTTTAATAATTTAGCACTCGACTGATTTAGTGATTTTGTTCTGGGATGTATGTAGGCCTAATTAATGACACCGGACAGACATTTTGCTCCAGAAGGCGTGGTAGCAGACAATGGTGTTTGAATTGTGTTTTAAAACATTGAACTCTGAATTTGATTTGCCCTCCATTTGAGTCAGCGATCATGACCGCTTATTGCTCTAACAAAAAAATTAAAAAAAATGGTTGTGGTGGTGTTGTTGTTTGTGTGTGTGTGTGTGTGTGTGTGTGTGTGTGTGTGTGTGTGTGTGTGTGTGTGTGTGTGTGTGTGTGTGTGTGTGTGTGTGTGTGTGTGTGTGTGTGTGTGTGTGTGTGGTAGTGGGGGGTTGTCTGTGTGTGTGTGTGGGGGGGTTGTCTGTGTGTGTGTGTGTGTGTGTGTGTGTGTGTGTGTGTGTGTGTGTGTGTGTGTGTGTGTGTGTGTGTGTGTGTGTGTGTGTGTGTGTGTGCGTGCGTGTGTTTAAAACACTTTTCAATGCTCTGTTATAGCTGTAGGGAGTGCACTTTTTATTCTCTTGTCAAAACGGTGGACAGACCTTGAGTTCAACTAACTATTCTTACAAGATTGTGTGTGTGTGTGTGTGTGTGTGTGTGTGTGTGTGTGTGTGTGTGTGTGTGTGTGTGTGTGTGTGTGTGTGTGTGTGTGTGTGTGTGTGTGTGTGTGTGTGTGTGTGTGTGTGCTTTTGGGGGGCTGGGGGGGTGGGGGTGGGGGGGGAGTGTGTGTGTGGGGCTGGGGGGTTGAGGGATATGTGTCGTGGAGATGGTAAAGTAACACTCCAGTTTTCAAAGGATTATACACAAACCCTGGAGTGGATCACCCAAATACTGGAACGGGAATCTAGAAGGACAGTCGAGAATAAAGGCGGAAAGATTAAAGAAAGCAAAATAAGAAGAAAGACACAAGAGGAAAGAAAGGAAAAAAGGAAAGACAGAAACTGACTCTGAAACTACTTTTATTTCTCTTTATATTACAATTCTGCTACGGTATCAGGCCTCTCATCTGCCTCAGCCTGTCGGCTCCTTGCTCTCGTCGCTCTGTTCCACTGATAACCTTTTCAGAGCTGGAATATGTCTCTGCCAATGCTCGATTTGTATCTGCAGTTCTTGAGCTCTTTCCCATTCAGTTTCAAGTGTGCTTTTAGTTGGCAATGATGAGAATATACAACATGAACCATTTATTTTTTATGTGATGATTTTGTTTTATAATTCGGATTTTTACTTCATGTTTATTTAGAAAGTCATGATGATTTGCAATGCTTTACTCAGTCCTCCGTATGGCAAAAAGTAAAATGAACAACTGAATGGATGATCCCAAAACAACCCGAACTCCGCAACATTCTGTGTTTACACTGGCCTGTCGCTCTTGCACGCGATGATAAAATAATATAAATATATAACAAAGCTGTAAATATAATTAACCCAAGGGTTAGGCCAGCACTTGCACTGAGAAATGTCTAATGAGAAATGCATTGCAACTTAGTGCACTTTTATATCACTCTATTGAGGAAATCACGAGTTAATATAATTATTATATAATATTAATATTAATATGTTTAATTTGCAGGTATCAATTATATTTGGATGATTAAACAAAAAATGGAGGAATAGGCCGGGATATAAAACGCATATTTTCTCTCTGTCTCTTTCTTTCGCTTTCCTCAATTTCCCTCTCGTGCGAATAAAAAACGGACAAACCCGACAGGGGAATCAAACAACCCCTGTATAACAGATCCAGAACTCTGGATTAAACAACCCCTGTTTTACAGACCAAAAACTCTGGATTAAAAAATCCCCTGTTGAGCCCACCTACAGAGTGCACGGACACGGCCAGACACTCGATGAAGAACCGTCTGTAAAACATCCGGTCCAACGCGCCCGGCCCTCCGCCCGGCCTCTCTACCGCAGGTTCGCGGTGTTCGTATCGTTTATTTATCTGTTGATACCATCCACGCTGTGCCCCGCTGCTCCGACACGTGTTGCCCCGGGAACCGAAGACTTTGAAGGAGAAGATGAAGAGAAAGCAATATGTGAGTACATGGAGTATCCTGGAAGGACGGGATGTTTACACTGCTGAGCTGACCTTCAGAGCTTCCACAAGGTGTTGGCGGTGGCTGTGTGGACTGTAGGGAGTAACAAGGGCCCCCTGCTGGGAGTCGGGGGGATGAGGGCCCCGGTCCCGGTCTACTTTACTGCCTGTGTGCCGGGGAGACGGACAGATGGACAAGTGCTCTTTTATTGCCTCGTCTCCTGCAGCCGAGATTCAGTGTGTGTGTGTGTGTGTGTGTGTGTGTGTGTGTGTGTGTGTGTGTGTGTGTGTGTGTGTGTGTGTGTGTGTGTGTGTGTGTGTGTGTGTGTGTGTGTGTGTGTGTGTATGTGTTTGTGTGGCATACCTACCATGGCACTGGCAGTGTATTAGTGCCAAAGTGGGCATCTGGTCTGTGGAGCATCACAGGGGAGAGAGATAAAGGGAGAGAGAGAGAGAGAGAGAGAGAGAGAGAGAGAGAGAGAGAGAGAGAGAGAGAGAGAGAGAGAGAGAGAGAGAGAGAGAGAGAGAGAGAGAGAGAGAGAGAGAGAGAGAGAGAGAGAGAGAGAGAGAGAGAGAGAGAACGCGCAAGAACGAGAGGTAGTGACAACTTGCACAGAGGGAAAAGTCACACCACTATCTGCCCATTCCATTATCTTTCTGCTGATCACCTGCTCTGACGGTTTCTCTCTCCTCCTCCTGCGAGGCTCACACTGGGCCACTCTGGACTCTCAGGGTTTGATGTGGTCACGTTTGAACTCATAAGAACCTGCTATAAAATGTTTCTCCTGTTTAGGGCTAACTTGTCACTTCAAAGGCCTCCAGGATGGATGGCATGGGATTCCACTTTTTTATAAAGAGGGTGAAATTAGAGAGTGGAAGGGGGGAAAAAAAGACAGGCATGCATACACACATAAATACAAACATAGGGTGTGTGTTTGTCTGTTGAGCTGCTGCTGGCAGAAACTATGAAGGTATATAGGCATGGGTGTGACTGTGACTTTGATCCTTTTTTACATGCTTCTCTGTGCGTGTGTGTGCGTGTGCGTGTGCGTGTGCGTGTGCGTGTGCGTGTGCGTGTGCGTGTGTGTGTGTGTGTGTGTTGTGTGTGTTTCATGGGTAGCTTCAAGTTTTAAGTGTGGCTCAAAGATCTCTGATACAACTAGCACAGGGGGTTTAAAACAATACTGAATCATCAACCACTAGAAGTCACACACACACGCGCACACACACACACACGCACACACACACACACATACGCACACACACACACACACACACACACACACACACACACACACACACACACACACACACACACACACACACACACACACACACACACACACACACACACACACACACACACACACACACACCAACCAGCCTGAACCAGCCAATACACATACACACACATCTTTCATTGCATTTTTTACATTTTATCACACATTCAGCTATTATTCCAAACTATTTATCCTTAATAGTCTTCCTCAGCAAAATCCAAGATTACGATAATGAGAAAATATTTGACCTGCTTTTACCTGTGCAGTCTTTTTTGTTTTTTTGTTGTTGCAATACCATCCTAACTTCGAAACAACTAGCCTAATTAATTGTTGTTTGCTTTGCATTAGCTAAATAACCCTATATTCCAGGACGTCTTATCTAAAATTACTATCAATAACCACAAGAGGGCAGACCTAGCATGTGAAGGTATATATTTTGTGTGTGTGTGCGTGTGCGTGTGCAAGCGCGGGCGTGTGCGTGTGTTTTATATTTATTGTGTTTCCTTTTCATGGACAGTGAATTGTGTGTGTGTGTGTGTGTGTGTGTGTGTGTGTGTGTGTGTGTGTGTGTGTGTGTGTGTGTGTGTGTGTGTGTGTGTGTGTGTGTGTGTGTGTGTGTGTGTGTGTGTGTGTGTGTGTGTGTGTGTGTGTGTGTGTGTGTGTGTGCGTGTGTGTGTGTGTGTTTGTGTGTGAGTGAGGGCGTCATCTTATTGTCTTTCCTTTTCATGGACAGTGGAGTGTGTGTGTATGTGTCTGTGTATGTGTGTCTGTGTATGTGTGTGTGTCTACATACTGGTTTATGTGTGTCATGTTCACTAACTGTTCAACCCTTCCCTGTAATAATTTACCTTTTACGTAACTTATAGAGACAGGTGCCCAGGTGACCACCATAGGAAACCCTGTAACCTGAGACAGGTCAGGTGGAGCCGGGTGGAGTAGGTGGGGTAGGTGACGTGACGCTGTGAATAATTAAAAGGGTTTGGCCCTCAGCCGCCTAGCGAAGGGTAGGGCTCTGTGGACACAGCGGAGGAAGGAAAAAGAGCAGGTAAAATATTAAAACAAATACTGAGAACGGCTTTTACGAGCAGCGCCGCGCGAGAAATATGGAACCGGGGCAAATCCACACGGCAGTTTGAACGCAAGGGACCGCATGAACGTGGAACCATGGAGGGAGAGGAAGACGAGAAGGACGAGTCTTTTACCAACGTCTCCCTGGCTGAGGACTCTGGTAGGTCAAACCTACCTGACCCTGACCCCAGGGCCAGGTAGGTCAAACCTACCTGACCCTGACCCCAGGGCAGAGAGACCACAAGACCATGGAGAGGTGTCCAAGGGTTTAAAGTCAGTCTGTGTGTGTGTGTGTGTGTGTGTGTGTGTGTGTGTGTGTGTGTGTGTGTGTGTGTGTGTGTGTGTGTGTGTGTGTGTGTGTGTGTGTGTGTGTGTGTGTGTGTGCATGCGCATGAGCGAGCGAGCGAGCGAGTGAGTGAGTGAGGGATTTCCAGAAACTCTTGAAAAACGTTGATATGCTGACAATTACACTACAACATGGATGGAAACTAAAACATGGATGAGTTGTGTTGAAGTGAAAATATAACCTATTCAGTTATTAGGTTATTAAGTCTGTTTACATTTATGAACCATAGGCCCGCATTTATATCAACACTATGCCTAACATTTAGCACAAACAAGCGATACAGTAGGAATATAGCCCTTGTTAAAACCTGCAGAGTTCACTCTATGAATAGTTTTAAGATTGAAAAAAAAAACAACAACTCCCAATTACCAGGTCATAGAGTTCATCCTATTCACCGGAGCTTTGGAGAGAACTACACTGCATACAATAACATTTACATTTATATTTAGGGAATTTAGCAGACGTTTTTATCCAAAGCGACTTACATTTTGTCAAAAATAAGTATATTGTCAGAACACCTTATCATGATTAAGTCCCCAATAATAAGAGTGTCTCCAGCATCAACAACAACGGCAATACTAAATACAACATACATGCATACAAACTGAACTAAAACACCCACGCAATCGCACAAGTCACTATGCACTGTATGCTGTCATTGTAAACGCCACAGGCCTCAAACACTACTCTGGTGCCCCCTGGCGGTGAGCGGTCTCACCCCTCTGGCGTCCCCTAGTGGTGAGCGGCCTCACCACTCTGGTGCTCCCCAGTGGTAAGTGGCCTCGCTACTCTGGCGCCCCCTAGTGGGGAACCGCCTCACCACTCTGGTGCCCCCTGGTGGTGAGCGGCCTTACTGCAGGGGTATCCGTGGCGGTGTCTGTCGGGCGCTTCCACATCCCTGCTGGCAGAGTCCACTAGTCTCCCTCTCCGCATCGTCGCCCCAAGCTTCAAACGAACCCTCTTCCGACACGGAATAGACATTTCTCGGAATATCCAAGGTGAGCGATAAACGACATCGCCTCGTGTTTAAACGGAGTGACTACCTAGGAGGATGAATACTGACATAGACTGAATCGACACGACCTACCACAGCCCCGATCCGACCATCACGTCAGCCATAGCCGCTAGCATGTAGCATTGTAGCTCGGTTAGCATGTAGCATTGTAGCTCTGCGCCGTGCATGTTTACAATCTGATCCGGAGGGGCAGGGTCCTGCTTTGAGGGGGGTTTTTTTAGGGTACGGCGGGTCCGTGCGGTTAAAACATCGCCGTCGTTCCGAGCTTGAGGCCAGTACACGGCCAGTGGCTCCACACTGGTGAGCTGGTCCACCAGTGTTCACTGGTGGTCTGAATGCTCGGTGGTTCTCCGGTAACACCCCCGCTGGGCTCCGGGTCGGCCTGTCGCCGCCCTCCGGCGCTGGGCTCCGGGTTGACCTGTCGCCGCCTGCCGCTGGGCTTCGGGTCGGCCGGCCGCCGCCTCCCGCTGGGCTCCGGGTCGACCTGTCGCCGCCCCCGCTGGGCTCCGGGTCGACCTGTCGCCGCCTGCCGCTGGGATCCGGGTCGGCCTGCTATGGGGGTATGGGGTGGCTATGGGTGGGGTGTCCGACCAACCAGCATCTGGACCTTTTTAGATCAGGTCCAATCTGTTCTTAAATGTCCTATAATATGTCCTATCGACCTGTTGTAATAATTGATGAGGATGCATACTCATCAAATGTCATTGGCGATATTATATGGGTGTTTTTGTATTCGTGTGTGAGTGTGTGAATGTTTATGACAGTGTATCCATTTGCTTACTTTCCATTTCCTCACTTCCCATTTCCTCCATGTTTTTGCACAAATACCTTTTTATTTTTAGAGTAAAGGGAGATTGAGAAGTCTTAGTCTTAAGTCTTAACTTATCGTTATTTTTCTCCTCTATGCACTGTCATATACGCTTATATACATGTATAACATGGGCACTTAACCCACTTGTAATCGCTCGATTACACCCAGCAGCTCATCTCCCATTTAGTCTCCTACGTCAATTGCAATTTATTCAGACGTGTTTTTCCTTTCCATGCTCAGCGGACAGTGGAACCGCAGCCCTGTATTCCAAACAGGACGAGATCTTCACCATGAATTGCGACATGGATGGTAAGTCAGTTAGTGTGTGAGAGGTACAGCAAGAGAACTGTGCAATGTGTCGGTTTTTTCTCAACAAACCTTCTGTGCCCGACTGTTTCAGGAGACATGGAGAACCAGGTTGAGATGGAGGAGAAGACCAGGCTCATCAATCAGGTTCTGGAACTCCAGCATACCTTGGAAGGTATGGGACGTCGTCCACACGACCCTGTGTGACCTATACCACAATCGCTCCCTTTTTCACCATGACCTCAAAGTTGCACCAAATAGCCACACCATACGTTGTATACATGCATCCCATACTAATTATCTGAGTCAGTATGGGAAGGTGGACCCTGACATCCGATATGGTGCGGTAAAGCCTAATATCGTTAAGTGATTGCTGAGCGCTGACATACCTGCAGTCTTAAGTGCTATGCAAGGCCGGAGCTATAGCATAGGAGGGCATCTTCTCGCACTCACCACTAACGCTCAGCCAATAGCATCGCCACGCTTGAGCCGTTAACCCTGACGTGGTTCTAGTTTGTCATCGTGTCTCTCTTCGCCTCATTAGTTCTGCTCCGTTCTCCGGTATGTCCTTATGTGGCTCGGGAGGTAGAGCGGGTTGGCTGGTAACCGGAAGGTTGCTAGTTCGATCCCCGGCTCCTGTGTCGAGGTGATCCTGAGCAAGACACCTCGCCCTAACTGCTCCCTATGAGCTGGCTGTCGCCTTGCGTGGCTGACACCGCCATCGGTGTGTGAAGGGGTGAATGTGAGGCAGTATTGTAAAGCGCTTCGGGCGGGTTAGCGGCGCCCGATATAAACGCAGTCCATTTACCATGTCCGCTGAATCATCGACTCGTTCGCTCTCCGTTCCAGATCTGTCCGCGCGGGTGGACGCCGTCAAGGAGGAGAACCTGAAGCTGAAGTCGGAGAACCAGGTCCTGGGGCAGTACATCGAGAACCTCATGTCTGCCTCCAGCGTCTTCCAGACCACAGACACCAAGAGCAAACGAAAGTAAAAGAAGAACGAGAGGCAGAGACCCCCGGCGTGGCTGTAAGATCGAAGCCTTTTGGGGTTGGCGGCCTGGGGCTTATAGAGCCTGCCGTGGAAGGAGTCGTTGTCTCCGGGGCAGACCCTGGAAGCTCATCTTGTCTCGCTTACTGAGCGTGCTCAGAAGGCGGTCAAGCCTAGGTCTGTTCCGGGGAAACGTCACTCACTCCCAAGGCAGGACTTCTCTTCGCCCTCTCTATGGGACCCGGTGGCTGCTTCTCAGCTTGTTGAGGTCAGGAAGGTGGGTGTCTGCACACCGTATTCTAGAGTAACCGTGGAAGGTCCGGTCCTATATAAAGAGGTGAAGGGGTCAGTTCTACCCAGTGTCCCGGTCCTTAAACTGGTCCCCATGCCGAGGTCCGAGCAGTATTTGCTACTAGATCTTTGCTCTTGCTTCGGGGTGAAGGCAGCTAGTCACTGGGACGACTATTGTATAAAAATGCTCCAACTTTCTCTGGATGGTCGTGTCTCCCTTGCACTCATGCACATTGTATTGTTTCGTGTAGCAAACGCCATTTATGTGACACACAATACCGCTTAAAAAATACCTAAAAGATACTGTTGAGCCCTAATCTGCATCTGCATCACTTCCCCGTTTCTTAACTTTGGGTCATCTTATGAATCTGGTGTATTTATTTATTTACATTTACCTCTTTTAACAACTTTAAAATCAGCTGGATCTGAGTTTTGGGATGGCGTGAAATTGTTTACCACATGGTTCTGCTCAAACTGGTTGCATCGGGATCGAACTGGACTGAACGATGTGTATTACAAATGGTGGCTTGAGTAGGATTTCATTTGCACGGTCATGTTCTTCACTAATTTACAAAGTATTCGTTGTGTAAAGTTAATGTAACTAAACTGTTTTACTCCCATCATGGGCCATGGCCTTTTTTGGCAAAACTTCATAAAACTGTAAAAAAAAAGAATCATGATTTAGATTAAGTTTGCAGCTCATTGACCGAGGCTAACTGTACAGTACTAAAGATGGTTTTAACAGTCACATATCGTTTGTTTTTTTTAAATGGCCATTAAAAACAATACATAAGCTGTTAGTTCGCTGCTGTGATGTTGGTATGCACAAGTTCCCCGCTACAAGGAAGCTCAGCTAAGCTAATCCTGTCGCTTGAGTGTTTTTTCTTGCTACCCATTTGTATATAACTAAATCATTAATGCCACATACTTAATCGTTTTGCTATCCACAACTGTCATGGTGCAGTTTCTGGAAGCTAAACCATCTGGCACGGTAGATGAGGTGATCAACACTACAAAACTCAATGTTCATGCCTAGAAGAGGAGGGGCCAAATCCTAAAGCTGGGTACAAATACTGAAAGTAAATCTAATTAAAGTAAGCTACGATTGTACCCAATCAATGGCAAGATGAATAAATGTACAGTGAGGAGCAGATGGAGGAAGTAAGGCAGACAATCTCTCCCTTTGCGTGGAGATGGGGGGGGTAATAGTCCTTGAGAGCTATCGAACCACTCACCCTGTCCAGGAAGACTACGTCTCCAGGCAGGTTTGGGTGGGTAGCGATTAAAAAAAACAACAAGCTGATCATCTCATCGTATGTTAGAAGAGATGGACGGGAAGACATAAGCTGCACTGTAACAAACAAAAGAGCATTAAAACCGGTCGAGCCAGTGAATATGAAACACTTTAGTTTTGCTTTCGAACTGCTTTTGCAGCTGTTGTAAACAAACACACATTGGTAGACCCAGTCATGTTTTTCTTTTGTTTATTTCGATAAGTTGTGGTTGTACAATAAAATATTCCCATTCCCTTTTGTTTCATGTAGCAGCATGCCAACGATGCGCTTGTTAAAACCAACTGGCTTGCGTGTAGATACTGTGTACAATTTTGACAAAATGTGATGTTTTAATAAAACATTTTTGTTCCATTTAATGTCCCTACGTCAATGACCAAACGGGAGGAGTAGAAGTCAACCTGGTGGCGAATTCTGCACCCCACTCCAGTGGCCGAGCGTGCAAACATGTTATACTAAATACTTTACTTTTCAATAGCAATGTACAATTTGCAAAAACGTATGTAAACAGAAGTCCTGCCCGCCAACAGGGGGACAGGAACTTTGAACTGCAAAAGCGTCAAACAATATAGACAAAAAAATATTTACGCAGAAAATCAGCATCAACTCATTCTTCAGGAAAATTATTCCTGCAGGAAAAACTTCTAGGTGTCCGGGCGTTAAAAGTAGCACAGCAGGGAGTGGTTTGGGGTCTCGGAGGGTCTTACTGGGAAAATCCCAGTGATCAAGGAACGGCTGGATCCGGGGAGCGCTCAACGCAGCACGGCAAAGTCCGCGTCTTAATTAATTACCCTAACGACACGGCGCCTGTACCGCCTCTCAAACCGAGTTATGGTCCCAGTCATGGGGTGCGCGGGCCAGGCAGCTGGTTAGAGAACCCCCCCAGAACGACATCATGGATGTTGGGTTCCTCTCCCTCACATATTGGTTCAGAATAAAACGAGAACAATAAATAGGTCTTCAGTGCCGATGCAGTCTGCAAATTGCTATAACTTAAAAAAAACAAAACACATTACTTGATAACCTTACTTTCGATAAATAACCCAAGAAGCGGACTAAAAAGGAGGACCTCTTTTAAACCTAAACAAAGTCAAAGCAATCATCACAGCGCGCATCACTTCATCAACCCCACACCTGCATCAGTTAAAACCCATCCAAACCAGATACAAAAAGACAACGCAACGCGGAACATGTTAATCTGGATTGGGCATTGAGCCTCTTAACGAAAAGCCAGAACGGGAGTCGGGTTGATTGTGAAAACAAATCACCTGGTGGCGAATCCAAAGAACAACATCATATGAAACATACTCAGGATGGAAGACCTGGCGGGAACGGACCGCGGGCGGAACGGCGGGATCGGGAACGCTGAACGGTCATGTGTCGGGTTGGGAACGTTGACACACGGCGACCTGATGGAGGCGGAGAAAGGAGCTCCAAGCACAAACACGAGCAGGGATGAAATGGGATGGGAGGACAGAGGGGGAAAGCTCTAGCGGTTGGGAGGATGGGTGGAGAAACACAAGGGCAGCAGTGGGTGGATGGGTGGAGTAACACAGAAAATGGCAGCAGTCGCTGGGTGAGTGGGTGGAGAAGGATGGATGTAGTGAAGACGGGAGGGTCGCAGTTGGGAGGATGGGTGGAGTAACACAGGAGGGGGATGGCAGTTGGAGGGTAGCAGTTGGTTGGTGGTGGGGGTATCCTGGCTGAACGCCCGCTACTGGTTGGTTAGAAGGGAGAGGGCGTGGCCCTCAGCCGAGGATCAGCCCAGGGCACTCCCCCACCTCTCTGAGCCCCCAATAAGCCATGTCGGGGTGGGGGTTGGGGGGTCTTCCACGCTTGGCTCACTCTTCACTCTTTCCGTACCCTCCTCTTCCTCACCGCCTGCTTGTTCGTGCCCCCATCGCCGGCCTCTCTCTGAGGCTGCAGGGGAGGGAAGAGATCGGGGGGCAGAGATCGGGGGGAGAGATCGGGGGGAGAAACGAGGGTTTACTCGGGCGGGTCGGCTGTGTGGTTTAAGGTGCGGCTGTGTGGTTTAAGGTGCGGCTGTGTGGTTTAAGGTGCGGCTGTGTGGTTTAAGGTGCGGCTGTGTGGTTTAAGGTGCGGCTGTGTGGTTTAAGGTGCAGCTGTGTGGTTTAAGGTGCGGCTGTGTGGTTTGAGGTGCAGTCGCCCCGCTCCATTAAAAGGCAGAGCAGTGAGATGTCTCTGGGGGTGCCCTTTTAATGATTTGGTGATCACCTCATCATATTGTGATGACAATATGACTTTATTGAAGTGTCGTAATGTATTTAGAACGCTTAATAGAAACATCC
>OLKM01001312.1:92765-112765 GCA_900291075.1 Melanogrammus aeglefinus | reverse complement strand
ATGAAGTTGTCGAAGTAGATGTCCGACGTCATGGACCAGAGCTCCAAGCCCACCGCCCTGAAGGACCTCATCCTGAAGGGCTGCAGGTCCTCGAAGAACTCGGGGTTCAGGATCTTCTTGGGGCTCCACACTCCCTAACGGGGGGGGGGGGGGGGGGTAGAGAGTATTTAAGGTGTGTTCATACCTGAAGCGATGCGATTACATACAAAGGCTGTGTAGAGACCCAAATAGAGGCCAATAGACAACGGGAGAGGCCAATTTCTCGGGCCGTCGTCGCACGTAATTCCCGCGATTCTACTGGAGGCAACACGCTGGTAGTCGATTCCTCCGGATGGTGTTATGAACCAAGACACGACGCTTTGCGACCGCTGAGGTCCATGGGCCTTCCAACAACAAGTACAGAGTCGCAATGGTCACCGACGGCCACGCCACTTAGGCGGGGTGAGCCCCTAAACACTGGCAGTTTGCGCGGTCATACGCGTTAAAGAGGACCCAGAGAAAAGGAGGGTGAGGTGTGAGAGATAAGATACGGTGGCGTCGCTGGTGTCACGAAACCCTTTTACAACAGTGCAATAGAGCTGTGATGAATGGGGTTGTAACTTCGATGGTTCTAGAGTCGATTGGTGTCGGGCCAATCCAAAACAAAACACTTTGGGGTCACGAAAGGATGACCTTTGTGCAAAATACGCGACGTGACCGGAATCGGCCTCTGGGATGGAGCCGAAGCACAGTGCTTCCGAGGTAAAGGGACCTGGTACCGCACCTGGTAGTTGGGGTTGTCCACCAGCGGGGCCTTCCACTTGCCCTTGTACAGGGGGTTGTTGATGGTGGGGGACTTCCAGGGGCCGCAGCCGGGGGCCGTGGCACACGCCGGGTTGGGGATCTGGGGCGCCTCCCACACCCCGTCCATCTCCTCGTCCCTGAGGACCGGAGGGGGAGACGTTAGGGGGTCCATGAGGGACTAGGTGCGAGTGGACTACACAGCTAAAGGGGCTTTGTTGATGATTATTAGGATGATGTACGTATAATCTGTGATAGACAGATAGAAATGCATTATCATCATCAACTGTACCTTAACCTTAAAGTAAAAATGACCATTGTGTCCTCAAATCATAAACCAAACTAAGAAATACGTTCTACTCCGCTGTTTTATACTGCTGTTGCGGTAAACTCTGCTTATTTACGCTTATTTCCTTTCCAGTTGTGTCGTATTTCCTATAAAACATCGCGCTGCGTGGATGTTGTTATTTCTGCATTACACTGTAATCAAAACAAAAGTAAGTAGGAAGATGTTTTTTTTTGGAAAAACAATGTGAAATAATAAGTAATGATTAATAATTAAGTAATAATTTTCCCTATAACGTGATATCGGGGGTAATGCTAATTTACTGTCCCTAATGACCGCATTAAAGCTAAGGTTTAGTGTTAATAACTTACTGTTCATGCAATGAAAATGACATAAAAGGACAGAGTCAGATCGAATGCATTCAAAACATCTCCCTGATAACAGTTATTGACCGTCCGGGGGGGCCGGTGTGAGGGGCGTGTAGTTACCAGTCCTCGGGTTTCTCAGCGCTGGGGTCCGACACAAACTCTGGCTCCTCGTCCAGCCAGCCCTCCGGCTTCAGGGCGTCGGGGTCCTGGATCTTAGCAGGGGCCTCCTCGTCCCTGGGGGGCCAGCACAGAGAGAGAGAGAGATGATGGGGGGGGGGGGGGGGGGCTACGTGTAGATGGATTGAGCAAAACAGACTAAGAATAAGACGCTCTAATGGCCCTTTCACACCGCCGCAAAATCGGAGCCCGTTCCGGGCCGGTTCGGAGCTAGAGCCAGGGTTTTGGTTTCACACCGCCAAAGAACCGGCTCCGGCCCCTAAAAACCGGTTCAACTCAAGCCCCAGTTGTGAGCTGGGCTAGAACGGGAACCGCTTTACGCCAGGGGCAGGGGGCGGGGTTATCCTTACCGTCATAAACAGGAAGACAAACGCAGACCGGTCATTGCTCTCGCGCACACGATCATTATCACAGATTCACTGGATCTGTTGTGTTTGGTTGCCTAAGTAGGCGCGTATTCCACCATTGTTGTGTTTGAAACTGCGAGGGTTGCCGGTAAAAGCGGAGACGTATGCAGACGTTTGAAGTGACGTCATGACGTTGCTCTCGCCCGCTCCATGGCTGGCTCTCGCCGGTGTGAAACCAACCGGTTCGTAACTGGGATAAGGCTGGAACCAGTTTGGAACTGGCCCTAGCACCAGCCCGGAACTGGCTCTCGGTTCTTTTTGGTGTGAAAGCCCTATAACAGAGTTCCCTGCTCCCAGAGGCACTACTTCATTGCTCCTCCAGGTGGCGCTCAACACATGAACGAGAGAAACTTTAACTCAGTTTTTTTACGGTAATTTTGTATTCATAGTTGAGACATATATAGGATTGTCTGACATCTATTGATAATCACGGAATCCCTGTGTCGCGATTTATTAATCCTCACTTGACCCTTTCACGGTTATTTTGTATTCATAGTTCGAGATATATCGTGATGTATCGTTAAAGGATTGTCGAACGATTCATGATTCCCGCAGAATGGCTGTGTCGCGTTATAATCAGTATCGTACGCCACGCATCATATCGTATCGTGAGGTACCCCTTGGCTCCAGCCCTACACGGACCACCCCGCACCCCTCACCAGTCCTCGGGTTTGATGGCCTCCGGGTCGGGGATCTTGGCCCTCTCGTCCCAGTCCTCGGGCTTGGAGTCCTTGGGGTCGTCCATCTCCTTGGGGGGGTTGACGGGCGGAACCACGTCGTGGAGCAGGCTGCCGCGGCTCACGCTGGACTGGTCGATGAACAGCTCGTAGCTGTTGTCCGGGTTCAGCACTGGTGGGTTGGGGGGGGGGGGGGGGGGTACAGAGGAATACAAGCTTAGGAATGAATGAAGGGGGGGATTTGGGGTTTACGGTATATCAGAGTCTGATATTAGAGTCGGCTGGGGGATTTTATCGGCCGATATTGGCCTGTCACAGATATATCGATTGGCCAATCTTATCACATACAGATATAGACCTATCAGTATGATGAAGATGACACACAGATGAAAAAAGCGCAAGAGATGGTGTTGATTTATTAGCGCAATCACCTCTTTTTAATCCCTCTACTCTGGCTAGTTGAACCTCTAAACAGAGTATATCCATGTAAACAGTCCCAACCCCAACAGTTTAACGTCATGTTCTGTGTGAAGGTTAGTAGCCCCTCCCCATACTACAGGTAATGGTTTCCTTTAGCTCATCATGGTTTTAAGGCGATGATGCTGTGAACTGAGGCATCACTGGGGTGGAAAGCAGCAAATCCCAAGGAGCTGAATCATACCATGACATGCATGTCGTTAGCCTTATTGCATAATCGACTATGTCATCATTTAAGGTTCATCTTGTAGTTAGCTTGAAAAATGCCTGAGTCAAATAGATGACGTTGGCGGATGGTGATGATGTAAAACCCACTGACTGGTTTAGGCTACAGCCCATGAAGCCTAGTGAATCAGCAGACTTTAGGTTAGATAACACAACTGGGCCAAAATGACTCAATGACGCAATTATGCTGTGATGCAATGAATAGTATCAGTACACCAGTATCGCCGGGGCGTAGTTTATATATACAGTACATATCTCGATACATGGCAGGACCTAGTTTGGGTCTGTGGTGCAGACGATGGGTGTTTACACGCCTCTTCCCCCCCCCTGTCCTTCTGGTGACATCGTGAGTGCTTTGCCGTATTTGAGGTTGTTTTGTAAATGGATGGTTATAGATTTCTGAGGGTTTTATTGTGCGCGGAAGGAAATGGATTTCCATTAGATCTCAGTTGAGGGCCTCTTGGGTCCCCCGGCCCCGTGGGGAGAGAAACAAAGAGTCTGGCTCACAACGTCCGGCTTGTGTAACGCAAAGGAGGAAAGGCTTCCCCCCCCCCCCCCCAGCTGCCTGCTTGACCTACATCTGAATTGTGTCGTGGGGAAGGCTAGGGTGTGTCATTATTCTTTAATAGGGTCGTTCACTTATTCCCTCAAAACGCCTTCTCAGGATGTAAAGGTTTGTTCCCACCGAAAGAGAAGGCACGGCACGAATCCATACCAAGTCAATGCGAAGGCGTGTTCTGTTCAGAGCCGAATTCTCCAGCAGAAAAACCTGTTGCACGAGTTAATGAATGGCCCGGCGCAAAACAGTCTGGTTGACGCAGATTTAGGGTGAATCTATTCGTGCGAACCCTTCGCTATAGTTGTGACATTCGATATTTTCCAGGAATTTCACCTGATGGTAGTCGTTGCAGCCTATCAGCATTCACCGTGAAGTCCCGAGTGAACCGCAACACGGATGAGGAAGTGATTGTTGCAAGTTGCGGACTCCCGGAGCTCTATAATATCTATACAATATATATTATCACAGCCAAAGGCTATGTGCGCCTCCCAATGATATTGTGAATCCTAAACGACTGCGTTGGGTTCTCCAACGTTTCGGATACTTCCACAACAAGTAAAAACTCGTGGTGAGGCGAGTACAGGTGAGTCTCTTTCCCTACCCACGGTGTACAGGTGCGTCTCTTTCCTTACCCAGTGAGTACAGGTGCGTCTCTTTCCTTACCCAGGGTGTACAGCTGAGTCTCTGTTCCTTAACCAGGGTGTACAGGTGAGTCTTGTTCCTTAACCTAGGGTGTACAGCTGAGTCTTGTTCCTTACCCAGGATGTACAGGTGAGTCTTGTTCCTTACCCAGGGTGTACAGGTGAGTCTTGTTCCTTACCCAGGGTGTACAGGTGAGTCTTCTTGTCCATGTAGATCTTCTTGAGGTCCACATCGGCCCGCTTGGCGTGCTTCTCCTCCAGGTCTTTGTTCAGGGGGTTCTGGTGGCGGAAGATGAAGTGCAGCTTGTAGTCCTCGCCACACTTGTCCGGCCCGAACATGATGGTGTAGGGCGTGCGGTCGTTGAACTGCTCCTGAGGGGAAAACACGAGAAGGAGAGAGTCATGATGTCTCTGCGTCATTCATCATCATACAGGTATTTCAGATTAAGCAGCGATTACTTATCCACACATAAATACTTGCACACAGACATACATACATGCATACATACTGTACATACATACATACATACTGTACATACATGCATACACTTAAACCGCGGTTCTAACACCGTATGACGGAGACGCGCAATCATCGACAGAAGTATAAGAAGGGGAGGACCTTTCTGTTGACTTCCTTTTCCTTTGGCATGCTTCTCCTCACGGTTTAAGTGTATATATGATATTTGTGTCTTGAAAGGTGTAATATCATGTACTGACCAGGTTAAGGCCGGGGCTGTCGGAGAGGAGCTTGATGTAGGCTCCCCCACAGTCGATCCCGTCCTGGAAGTTCACCTCGTACCTGGAGCGGACATTGAACAGGGGTCACCTACATGGTGCACGTAGCTTGAGGGACGTTCTTCGATTGCGTCTCGCCCGAGTTAGCGAGGAGGAATTAGCAGCTTGCATGAGCCGAAGGACGAGGACAGTGGAGCGAAGGGAAACGTACTGCAAGACCAGAGGTTCGTCCTCGAAGACGAAGGGTTTGGCCAGCAGGGCAGCGATGGCGTGATGTTTGGCGCGGGACTTGAGCACAAGGCCCTGGTCTCCAGGAACGATGTTCTCCTTCAGCTGCTCGACGGCCCACTTCCCTGGGAGAGGAGGACGCACAGAGGCGAGAGTCAGACAGCCATAGCAGTCAAACGGACCTCGGGAACACTGTTATCATACATACATCGGGGCTGGGCTCATTTGTAAGTCAAATAGCTTTGCTGGCCGTTTTTTTTGTCCCACACAGGCAGGCTGTTAAAACAGAGTATCTGCAGGTTTCAGCAAGTCAAATTTAAGACTTTTTAAGACCTTTTTAGTACCACCTTGAATGAAATTTAAGACCTAAAACTTGCGATGGTGGGGATTGGCAACAGACGCGAGCCAACTTCAGAAACGGACGTCTTCAGCCAACTGTCCTTGAATTTGCACCTACCCATTGTCACAGACTAGCTAGCAAGCACGCAGATAATCGTTTATATATGCAGCTAGCAAGAAAGAAGCCTCTCTACATGTCCTCCCTGAAAAGTCACTTGAGAAAAATTAAAAAATATATAGTCCTGCCCCGACAAATTGAAGACCTTGAGTTACAGTATTTAAGACCAGCATATGACATTTGTAACGAATTTAAGACTTTTCAAGGCCTTAAATTCAGAAACATGAATTTAAGACTTTTTAAGACTTTTTAAGGATGCCCGGACACCCTGTAAAAGGGGTCATATCATGCCACAAGGTGAGTGTGATTAGCCATTACAAGAAGCCATAGTGACGTCACCAGTGGGCGTGTCCGTCCACCTCGATGTATGCTGGATAGATCAGCCCACCAGCCTACCCAGGGGACTGTGGCCAATGCTGCTTAACTACCCATCATACATCTAGGTGCACATGCCCACTTGGGAGGTCTCTAAAACACAGGGAAAGGCGTGTAATGGCTGATCACACTCACACCTGGTGTTATGACATCACCCCTCTAAGGCCACATGAAGCCAGTTCGTCGACAGACGCAGCGGCAGAAACCCAGCGCAGTCAAAGGAGTGGTACAGCGGTAAACCCACCATCGTATTTTGCGATGTCTTCATCGGCGTCGTCCTTCATCGTCTTTGAAACCTGCCATCTGCAATGACAATTGGAAGTGTGTGAATAACAAATAAAATGGATATTGTAATAATGAAACTAATCCTATTGAGTGTTGACCCGTGTTAATGTGATATATATATGATCTTATTTTATATGATGTATATTGCCTTAATCTGATGCTGTATAAAATATAAATAGTGCAGTACCTGTCCAATGAACCATCGTCAAAGGTCTCGGCAAAGTACACCTCCCCGGTCGGAATGGGGGTCTTATACGTCACCTGAGGGGGCCAGAGTCCATTGTTAGAAGAATAAGAATGATATTAATTACACCAATAATTATATTATTATTTACATAATTCCGATATTTAAAGAAATGATACGATAACAAAATGTTCATTAATCTGTCACACTGTCAAACCGTCTACTATTTACGGACCATTTCTTGTTTATTGCAGGATCATTGTCTGACGTCTAAAAGATCTATTGACACTAAAATGACTCGGTGCTATTGAAGAAAGTGTCCGGGTGAAAGCCGTGATGGAACCAGGCTGGAGGGTGTCCCCAGTTGACCCATAAACCACCCCTGACCTGGAAGGAGACTTTGGACTTCACGGCCTCCTTCTCTTCTGCCTCCTCTGCT
This sequence comes from Melanogrammus aeglefinus, assembly GCA_900291075.1. NCBI lineage: Eukaryota > Metazoa > Chordata > Actinopteri > Gadiformes > Gadidae > Melanogrammus > Melanogrammus aeglefinus. The sequence continues at coordinate 105,465 of OLKM01001312.1, read as the reverse complement.
GCCTCATTGTCTGCCAGGACGGTGTCCTCTTCCTCCTCCTCCTCCACCATGGCCTCCTCCTCCTCCTCCTCCTCCTCCATCATGGCCATTATCTCGTCCTCATCGCTGACCTGGTCCTCCGCGTCCGAGACGGCGAAGTCTGCCTCGGGCTCCTCCTCGTCGCGGGCCCCTAATGCCGTCACAGCCAGCGAGGAGAGGAGCAGACAACACCATACCCAGCTCCTTCCTAACTTCATCTGGAGGGGGGTGGAGGCGCGGGCGGCAGAGGGGATAAAGTGGGAAGGGTGGGGAGGGTGGAATGGGGGAAGGGCAGATTAATCCAGAAGGGTGTCAGAGCCATGTCAGATAAGGTGTCAGTGTTGATGTGGTGGTGGTAGTCAAGTCAACATTATTTCTATAGCACATTTAAAAACAACTGAGTTGACCCAAAGTGCTTACAAACAAACATAAAACAAGGGCAATGGTACAACAACAATAATAATATAACATGGGGAAAAATTAATAATTAGTGGGGGAGAAAGGACTCACCCACTTCTTTAAACACCTGCCTGCTCTGGCAGGTGTTTGAAGAAGGCCCGATATGAATTGAGTTTGAGATTGCATGAGACACGTGTGGTATAAATAGAGAACTAAAAATATTATAAAAAATAAAAAATAGAAGAGGATGAGAGAGAGAAAAGGGTGGAGCTACAGGCACTGGGTTGAAGGCTTTTCGGACAGTACTAGGTTCTTTATGTTCTATTGTTTGCTTTACAATGTGTGTACACAAGATTGGTTTCCTCCTGTGAGGCCTTCCTGCCGCATTAAGATAGGTTTTACCCTCCATCTTAAACCGAAAAAACACACCAGGAAATTCAACCATGCGTCTATTAAAAGTGAAGAATATTTTTAACCAACGACTAACCAAAGAACTCACAGAAGTACAAAATAAACAACAAAAACCAGGCAATATGAAAGTGCTATATATAATGGCCCAGTATAGACAGATACACGTTTGTTCTCCTCATGTTGTCACAACACTGGGACACGCTTGACCTTCTCTATCATGCACTTCAATCTGTAACTGCCGCACAATCTTACTACTGTGTGTGTGTGTGTGTGTGTGTGTGTGTGTGTGTGTGTGTGTGTGTGTGTGTGTGTGTGTGTGTGTGTGTGTGTGTGTGTGTGTGTGTGTGTGTGTACTGTTCTTTTCCCCCCCAGCCCCTCGTAGTATCACCACATCTCCATGCAGTCTGCAGAGCTCGCTGATGGCGCGCCACAGAGAGCCACTACGCCTGCGCAGCTAGCAAGCTGGCGATCTAGCGGACCGTACTACCCCGGTTAAAATACCCCACACACAGCTAACCCTAATGATGGTATTTTAAAACACCCCCACAAACACATCAGTGGGGAAGTTAAATTAAACAGGGCACACAACGAATGAACTCAATCGACCGATGAGTTGAACGAGTAAACCTGCTCAGAAACCTAGCAAATAACCAATCGACCCTGATACAACGAAGCTATCGCGATATATGCGGCTGACGGTGAACGATGGAGAATGAATGACGGGACTAAAAACGCACCTTTCTTCGTGGTTTTGACGCAGGATAAGTTCAATATGTTTTCCTCTGTTTTCGTTATAACGTTAAACGGCGTTTTTAAGCGTATGCCTCGCTTTAACGGACAGGTTTGGAGGCCTGGCGAGATGTTCGAAGGCTGTGCGCGGTAGGAAGCGGCTGAAGACCCTGGATGACAGTCGCGCATAGCAGCGGCGGCGGCGCGTTATTCGGGGATTCGTCCGCTACTGGGCATGCGCAGAACGCCGGGTTCTGTACTTCATTTCAAAATAAGAGTTCGTTCACCCTCATATGACGCACAGTCGTTATTGTTCCGTCGCGTTGTCCGGCTGCTAGCAAAACCTCACCCGTACACAGTGAGATATCTGTTTTTAAAGTGTTAAAAAATAACATTTGATACAACATACTGTTATATATAAGCGTTTTAAATTGTGTCCGCAACTTTTGTTTTGTCATGGCCATGAGGCTGTTTAATGTTCTTCCGGGTGAAGTTGGCACAACATTGACTGTGGCGTCGACACATGTTGGCTGAACGAGTATATATATATCAATAAACGTTTAAAACTCCTACCAGGGACTTGTGAATGCTCCAACTCCTGAATATATACCCATAGCTCCCCATTTTACACAATGAGAGACACACCGTTATCTAACTGTGAGCGGGATTTCCTGCTCAAAGCTATTGAGGAGAAAAAGGTAGGTACCTAGAGTCTTAATTTATATGAAGTGTGGGCTGTCCTCAGATGTCGGGCTGGATGCCCCATTTCCATGTGTCAATGGTGATAGATGCTCAATTTCTATGTGTGTATAGTGGATGCTCCATTTCTATGGGTTTATGGCGGAAGATCTATCTTTATGTGTTTATGATGGATGCTCCATTTCGATGTGTGTAAGGTGCATGCTCTAATTCTATGTGTGTATGGTGCATGCTCCATTTTTGTGTTTGTATGCTGGATGCTCCATCTCTGTGTTTATCGTTGATGGCTCCGTCTCTGTTTGTTTACGGTGGATGCTCTATTTCTCTTTGTTTATGGTGGATTGTTCTATTTCTGTGTGTTTTTTATGCTTACAGCGGTTGGATGGAAGGCAGACGTACGACTACAGAAACATCAAGATAACATTTGGAACTGACTATGGGTGCTGCTTTGTGGACTTGGGGAAGACGAGGTGAAATATTAAGCTTTGATGATAATATTTGATGTCTTGCATTTTATTTATCGCTTATCTAGGTACTCCCAAAATGCTTTTGTATGAGTGTGTCTGTGTCTGTGTGTCTAAGTCTTAACTATATCGTACCGTCATGTTTTGCCCTACTTAATGACCCATTGTGTTGCTTTGTTTTCTATGTCCTGTGTACAGAGTCATGGCCCAGGTGTCGTGTGAGCTGGTGACCCCGAAGGAGAGCAGACCAAACGAGGGCATCATGTTCTTTAACTTAGAACTGTCCCCGATGGCCTCGCCAGCGTTTGAACTGGGCAGGTGAGGAACTAATCATAGAGTCTGCCATAAACTGTAGTTTGTGTTCGTTGAGTTGATTATTATAATTAACTGTATTTTGACAATAGATCCACTGCTATTGACTTGCACACACTGGATCCTACCGGTTTTAAAACAAACCTTTTGTTGAAACTAACCACCAATCTCTTGTTTATCTTGCCTAAAAGAGAAACGACAACATTAAGTGTAATTTTGTCCCATGTTATTATGTTAGTCAAAACTTGAATTTAAGGATTTGTATACTAGAATGGCTTAAGGCTGGCTGTGCTTTGTAAATCTGTAGTAAGATGGTAATGTCTGTGTTTGTACAGGTCATCTGAGCTCTTAGTGAAGCTGAACAGACAGTTGGAGAGATGCCTGAGGAACTCCAAATGCATCGACACAGAGTCCCTTTGTGTGGTGTCTGGAGAAAAGGTAACACACGCACACGCACACACACACACACACACACACACACACACACGCACACGCACACACACGCGCGCGCACCAGAGACTCAACAAAATCACCCACCAGTTATCCCAAGAGGTTCAGGAGTCACGACTGTGTTGTAGCAGCTTTGATGTTCCACTCCCAGCTGAAAGGTCTTCAATCCACCTGTAGGCATCCTGATAACAGGAAGCCAAATCCTTACCTCATCCTCATCATCCTACACGCACTTTGGAGACCGCAAAAAGTCTGAAAATACAAAGTCAACTTCGGATAGGATTGTGGTGCTCTGATTCACGCTGTGCTGTCGTCTCTTCCCAGGTATGGCAGATCAGAGTGGACGTTCACATGCTGAACCACGACGGCAACCTGATGGATGCCACCAGTATAGCCGCCATCGCTGCCCTCTCCCACTTCAAACGGCCTGATGTGGGCATCCAGGGGGACGAAGTGACAGTGGTGAGTGTGTGGGCTTTCAGTAAGAGTAGCCGTGTCCAGTAGGGACGGGTATGCTAACGCCAAAGCTAAAGGGAAGTAGTGTTAAGGCTCAATGGCATGACGGCAAATGGAATGGAACCTCTTGTTGAGTTTCTAGTTGTTTGGACAGACTCTGGGTCCCTTTGTAACAAGGCCTCCTTCACTCCTCAGTATAGTGCCCAGGAGAGGGATCCGATCGCGCTCAGCATTTACCACATGCCCATCTGCGTCAGTTTCTCATTCTTCCAGCAGGGGTGAGTCAAATCCCTAAGAAGGCTTAAAGTGGATCCATCGCACGTACCTGTGTGTGTGTGCGTGCGTTGTGTAAAATGTTTTCCTGTTTCCGTTTGTTAATACCGTTATGACCATTTATTATTACTATTTTATATTTGTCCTGTTTTCAAAGTTGCCATCTCGAAGATTTCCATGCAAACTAATGTCTGTTGAGACACTATCTATCACCAAATGAGGGAACACGATAGACCATCAACTATCGCTTACCAAACTGTGGCAAGGCCTATTGCATTGACACAACCACCCACCCCCTGACCTCCAGGACCTACCTGCTGGTTGACCCGTGCGAGCGCGAGGAGCGGGTTATGGACGGCCTGCTGATGATCGCCATGAACAAACACAGAGAGATCTGCTCCATCCAGTCCAGCGGCGGCATCATGCTGCTCAAGGAACAGGCGAGTCAACGCACCTGGACTCAGTCCAGGCCCACTGACTCACTCCAGGCTGTGACTCACTCTAGGCACCGTGACTCACTCCAGGCCCACTGACTCACTCCAGGCCGTGACTCACTCTAGGCACCGTGACCCACTCTAGGCACCGTGCCTCACTTCAGGCACTAACTCACTTTAGGCCCCCTGACTTACTCTAGGCACCGTGACTCACTCTAAGCACCGTGACTCACTACATGCCCCTTGATTCACTCCAGGCCATGTCTGACTCCAGGTCGCTGTGACTCACTCCAGGCGCTGTGACTCACTCCAGGCACCGTGTGACTCACTCTAGGCACCGTGACTCACTCTAGGCACCCTGACTCACTCTAGGCACCGTGACTCACTCTACACCCCCTTACTCATTCCAGGCCCCTTGACTTACTCTAGGCCCCTTGACTCACACCAAGACATGACTCACTCTAGGCCTTGTCTCACTCCAGGCCCCTTGACTCACTCCAGGACATGACTCACTCTAGGCCTTGTCTCACTCTAGGCCCCTTGACTCACTCCAGGCCATGACTCACTCTAGGCCTTGTCTCACTCTAGGCCCCTTGACTCACTCCAGGCCATGACTCACAGTGGAATCCCTTCGATCCATATGCCCTCTTTAGTCTTGTACCTTAAAACACACTAACTTACTGTGTTTATTACGCAATATGCAGGTTCTGCGATGCAGTAAGATCGCCAGCGTCAAGGTGTCAGAGATCACAGACCTGATCGCGAAGGCCTTGGGGAATGACAAGAAAGCCAGGTGGGTAGTATGAGGTTATTTTAGCCCTCCTCCTCCTCCAACTCCTTTTCCTCCACCTCCTCCCCCTCCTACTCCTTTCATCTCTCCTACGGACCAGGGCCAATAGCTCAGTTATTTCTATCCTCTCCTCCTCGTTTCCTCTCCACCATTGACCAGGTCTGATGGCTCATTGTTTTTTCTCTCCTCGTTTCCTCCTCCTCCTCTTCCTTCTCCTCCCCCTCCCCCTCCTCGTTTCCTCGTTTCCTCGTTTCTCCGTTTCCTCCTCCTCCTCCTCCTCCTCCTCCTCCTCCTCCTCCTCCCTCCTCCTCCTCCTCCTCCTCCTCTCTATTTGCTTTGTATTAAATATAATATCAATTTTGTTTTCCCTCTATTCATCCAGAAAGGAGGGTCGTAAATGTGGCTTTGCGGAGTCTATGCCCCAGGAGCGAATCACAGCTCTGAAAAACTTAGAAACCACGGTGGAAATGACAGACCTCACCAAACAGGCCAGCGACATTGTGGAGGGTGTCGAGACACCGGCTGAGATGTATCCTTCCTGTGTGTGTGTGTGTGTGTGTGTGTGTGTGTGTGTGTGTGTGTGTGTGTGTGTGTGTGTGTGTGTGTGTGTGTGTGTGTGTGTGTGTGTGTGTGTGTGTGTGTGTCTGTGTCTTTAAAGGTTTGCAGGACTCCTTAAGTACTATTGCAAACTACTGCTACTGACAAGGGGGTAGCGTCAAAGTTAGGAAACACTGATGTTGTGGACACCGATTTTGTTTCGGTCAGTCCTCCTCACCCTCATCAGCCGTCTTTGTGAACCTTAACGACCAACCCCAGGGCCCTTTCCCCTGTCGTGCCCGCCCCAGGCGTTGGCCAGGTCGGTGCAGGCCTTCAGAATGCTTGGGGGCTTGAAGATGAGGAGGACGACGAAGATGAGGAAGAGGAGGAAGATGGGGACGAACCAGAAGTGACCATTGTGGCGGAGAAGAGAGGCAACGAGAAAAAAGGAGAACGTAAGTAAAGTGTGACCTGTGTCACACGGTGTGTGTGTGTGTGTTGGTGTGTTGCAATGTGAATCTAACCATGTGATCTCTTTACTTTGCGTCGAAGGACCTGTGGTGATCATATCGGACAGCGAGGAGGAGGAAGTGGTTATTCTGAATCCAGAGTCGTCTTAAGTCACTGCTGCCGAGTGAGGCACCCAGTAAGAATCCTACTCACAGTGTGAGTCACTTTTCACCGTCAAATATCCAGTTCCAATATCTTTTTTTCACAACTTTGTTGCTAATAAAAAACATCTGAGTGAATGAAAGTCTCTGATTTATCGTCTCTGATCTGCTACAGCAAGTTCTACCACTGCATTACATTTCATTACGCTTATTTCGTTTTTGTCCAAAGCGACTTGAAATTAGTGCATTCAAGATTCAACCCGAAGAGAGAGAGAATCATGCAAGCAAGCAACATCCAATAAGCATTATTTATTTATTTATTTCACTTTCTGTTTATCGTGGGCCAAGAGTCTGTCAGAACAGAGGAGTTTTCAGGCTGCAACAGAATATGTGTAGGGTTTCAGCTGTCCTGATGTCAGTAGGAAGCTTTTCTTTCTCTTCTGTCCTACCCATAGATTCCTCCTCTAGGGGACAGCATTGTGTAGGAAGAAACTGACGAAAGGTTGTCCTCTGAATCAGATGTGAATGCTCCACTAAATAGCTGAATGTCCTCAGAGCTTTCGTCCATAGTTGCAGAGCTGTTTCGGATGACCATCATTAGCCAAGGCTGGCTGCGTATAATGTGATACTTGTGACCTGATGAATGTTCAACCAACAAAACAAGCAAAGATTACTGAACTTTGTTATTGTTGTATAAAATGTTTCTGAAAATAATAGTTTCAACGTTTTGGGAATGGTATATTTAGGCCAGTTGTGGAGTAGTTGTCATCAAATAACGTTTTGTCAAGCAATGCTGTGATAGCTTGTCGCAGTAAAGTATTCACCACTCGAGCTTCTGTCCTCCTCAAAATACAGGTTCTACCGAGATTTGAACTCGGATCGCTGGATTCAGAGTCCAGAGTGCTAACCATTACACCATAGAACCGATGGGGAATTTGGTCTGAAAGATTTTCCAAAAATAACCAATATGAATGAACTTTTCATGAAGTTGAGTTTATCCATTTTAAAACAAAATAAAAAATGTTAAAAAAGTGAAGATACATTTTTTACATATTCGTTCTGTTTTTACCTAAATTTGTCTATTCTTCATAGTCAACAAATATTCATATTCGCATATGACAGATTTTATACATGTAATGATGTACATAAAAACGTTTTAAATGCAGAGAAACAAGGATGGCTTCCAACGTGGTGAGATACATTACAACCATCAAGATCATTGAAACCACAAAATGCTTGAAATGATGACGTGGTGATGGGAATAGTGCTGCTAGCTATAGCTTCCACAGCTGACTTATTTATGGGGTGTTTATCTTGACGGGGGATCCAGTAGACTTCTAGAATATCTAGTCAAACCTGTGTTTCTGTGCATGTGTATGCAGAATGAGGGGGCGTTAGAGCCATAGAGGCCAGGCCCTACTTTTGTATAGGAGGGGGGGGGGGGGAGTATACACAGACACACCTAGGACTGACATTATAAAGGTTAAGAAGGCTCAGATACATTGTTTTGACAGAGTTGGGCAGCAACCAAGAGGCCTTATGATGTTGCGCAACACATGTCCTGTTCAGGCAGCCAAGCATGAAAGGGGGTAGTCATGACAATCCCTTATGTGCAAGTCATACAAGAGGAGGGGAGGAACATGAACTAGGCTGCATCCATTTAGGGGGTCGAACCTTGAAGTCAAGCGTAATTCACTTCACTCTGAATCAGTGATTCCTAACTTGGACGATACCCCCTTGTCCCTAGCAGTAGTTGGTTAAAGTAATTGACTTGATATCAACGGCCAACAATGGTAGCCCTGAAATCTCTCTCTCACACACACGTGTGTGTGAGAGACACATGTAAACACGTGCATGCACGCATGCATGTTCACACGCACGCACGCACACACACACACACACACACACACACACACACACACACACACACACACACACACACACACACACACACACACACACACACACACACACACACACACACACACACACACACACACACACACACACACACACACACACAAACACAGGCTTGCAGCAGGGAGATTGCAGCTAGTTTAGTACAAGTAAACCACTTGTGGTGGGAAAAATACAGCATTTTGCAACACAGTCCCATGTGGTCAAGCTTTTAATTGCATGATTTCATAGCTTTTTCAAAAATGTAGTATGTGCCTGTTTTACTGGCTTTAGAGCCTAACCTTGAAAAGCTTACCAAAGAACATATCGCCCCTATACACATATCTAGTATGGATGTGTGAAGAAGACTCTCAGGCATCACATGCAACTATACACAAGGCCACAGAATGAATGTGACTTTTTGTATCGGTATTTTGCACAACAAGGCTGTCTCATTAAATGTATGATATCTCTTGTATGATATATCTATGACATCTCTTAACCTGCCTGTACAGGTCTTCAGACAGAAGCAAGCGATAAAAACATGGGCTGCCAAGTCCCATGAAAAGATATCCACGTCAAACCCTGCCCATAACTCAGGGCAGGCTAAGAGCAACCACGCAAAACAGAACTGGTCTGTGCCCTTATACTGCACTTACACAACTCAACATGTGTGACAACGTGACCGATATCTAGACCAGGATCAAAGTAACTCAATACGATTTCCACCCCCTACACCATCACCCCCATCGCCCCCTAACATCCCCAAGCCCACCGCCAGCGCCACCGCCAGCGCCCCCACCAGCAGCACCACCATGCAGAAAAGTTGACCGTATGTGTCAGGTCTGTTCTGCACACAAGGTCTGTGCTCTGATCCTGGCTCCGGCTGTAGCCGACTCCTTGTGTCCAACTTGATCGGTTCCTGCTAAGCCTAAAAGGATTTTTGAATTTTGAAACCTTCAACACCCATGGGGTCGTTGCTAACTAGTATGCATAGCTGAGTGGGACCAAAGCCTGTAGTAACTGCAGCCCAAAGACATCTGATAGAAGGCTTGTGCACACTTCCATGAATTGCGCTCAATCTGTTTTTATCTCTCTCCTAAGTGCAAGCAAAGTGAGTATAGAAGTGTAAACAGTACCTTAAAGATGTACCCTTCAGGGATTCTTATGATTATTGTATTACATATTATATGTGCAGAAAGATAGAACTTTCATCTATACTACTCTAGTATCTCTGAAGTGTGACTACTATCCACCAATGACGTGTTTGTGATTAGCTGCCCTGCACTCTGTCCAGTGGCTTTTTTAAGAAAGTTGATTCTGCAGAACTTGGGAGAGATGGAATGGGATGGCGGTCCCCGGTTGTTCTCGGCCTGTGGGTCCTTGTAAAAGCATCAGCCTTATATCAACATGTTAAAGGAACATCATTATTAAAAAGGCTTAATGGAAGTATAAACCGATGTCCCAACAACACTGGCACTGCAGGGTCTTAAAGCTTAAGGTCATCCATACGTACAGACCTAAAGCACTAGACCTGTCCCACTCTAGAGTTTGTTTGGCTCAAGGTTCATGCACATACACATACATCTCAAACTCTGGCACAGAGCCATAGGAAAGAGAGAGGGAGACATTTTCTAGGAAAACACTCTTGAGAATTCTAGTACATTCCTGTTGCGCCTAAAAGGAGGATTGTGAATTTTGAGACCTTTCAACGCCCATGGCTAGCTAGTATGCAAAGCTGAGTGAGGCCGAAGCCTATAGAAACTACTCCCCAAAGACATGCAAGTGTAAAAGGATTTCCCTGCCCCTGTTCTGATAGAGGGCTTGTGCTCATTTCCACGAATTGTGCTCAATTCGCTTTTATCACTTACTTCCTTATGCCTTGTGTTCTTTAAGTTGGATTCTGTGTCTCTGAGGTGTGATAACGTGTTTCTGATTAGCTGCTCTGTCCCGTTGTTTTCTTAGAAATGTGATTCTGCTGCATCTGGAATATTTTACAGACTTGTTTGGGTTGTTTCCTTTGATTGTTCTCAGCCTGTTTGTCAGGCTTGCTAAGCATTGACTTTATGACTCAAAGGTACATGCATATTGAAAAGGATTAAGTTGCTATAATTTGCATAATAACACTATTCTTCATCAACTGGATCCTAACGCCGGGGGCTCAGCCTGTTGTAACATGTCTGAAGGATAATGTGTTTCAGCATATATTGTCATAAATTATATCTATCTAAATAAATGACTGCACCCTTACCAGCATGAATGGAAGGTAAAAGTAGGAAGTTAGTTTGCAGAACAGGTTAAACCGACCGATTGAGAGTAGGCCTATGCATTTCACTGGAAGTTATAGTTAGGCTAGTTGACATAAATTGGGATTTAAATTGGGAATAGACAAACTGCAAACTAATATACCGGTAATGATATGTTATTATGTGTAATTATTTAGCACTCAAATAAACAACACAATGGTTTAACTATGCAACTTAAAATGTATATCCTAACCAGGCGCGTGCCGTCCATATGGGGGCAGGTGGGGCGGCGAACTCCCTGCAAAAGCATGCTCCCCCCCAAAAAAGTTCCTCAGTAAATCAGATTGCTCCAAGTTTATTTTTAATAATGTGATCGTCACATTGACTATAGTTTCTGTAGGCTTTCCGACTATTTTTGGTCTGTTGATATCAAATTAATGGTGGCGATTCTAGTTGAGTTTAACGAGTCATGCAATGTGGGGCAGGGGAGCTCAACGACCGCGTCCCCCCATGTTTTTTGCATTACCCTGCAGGCTGCAATAAGAATTGCAATCCGCGCTATTAGACGCCCATATGGTCGTAAAGTAGTCTGCCCCATGGGCATATTCTAGGACTGTTGTTGTTTAAAATCGAATTACTCCGCCTGTATCATTCGGCATTGAAGCCTATTTATTTATTTCAGCAGGTATTAAAATGGTAGACCTGATTTCATAAGATTTAAACAGCTGTTATTGAGAAATATCTGATTTCAAAAGTGTTGTTATTGAGGGATTTGCACACATCGTCGGGCCAAGTTCCAAATCGAAGGTCTGCTTGATTGATGACTTGTAGGCCTAGTTTCTACTTTTCATGTATTTGCAATGCACTCGCATAAGCCTGTTGTTAAAATGTTGTTAGATTGTTAAAATAAAATATGGAAGAAATAACTTCCCTATAGGCCTAATGTCGAATTTGTCCTTTGAAATGTTTGACTTTGCAGAGTTGTTTCCATTGCACATTCTAACTATGACTATTCTAACCAGCCCGACATCATATGACGAGTGTTGTGGATGGCACTTCAAAAGCGTGCAGTAACATTAGGCTATTAGTTTATTTTTAATTCTTACTCACAATTAGTTTATTTAACAATTTTTAATGTAGCTCAAAATATACATGTTAAAAATATATACAAATTGTGGGTGTGGTCATATACGCCAGTAGTTTCTGCCCCACCGAAATGAAGGGGCACCGCACGCTTCTGAATGATCCTAACCCTTTCCCATCACGCAACACTAATGTTGTTCCGATCAGTGTGTAATTGCAATTAAAAAAATCTTCACTGAAATAATTTGGTGACTAAGTTGGAGGCGAACTTGCAATGCATTCATAGGCCAAGATCAGTAAAGGTTTGATGAGAAAGCTTGATCATTTATTCAATTATTTGAACACCACCTTCAGCTTTTAACTTTTACTCGACATGACCTCCTTATGTTTACATCAACTGCCCCTGCTATGAATACACAGTTGTACCATCTCATGTTGACCCACATGGATATAAATATATGCTATGGTGCTTGCGCAAATCAATCCCCCATTTGGCTAGTGAAACTGTAACTTCAAACTTTCACTAATTATAGTGGCGTGACTCACAACAACCACATTCATCATCTCATCAACACTAGTAAAAAGTACTAGTATACATTGGCTCCCCTCAACCAATGTAGGCCACAGTTCCAATTGTGATGTTTCAATCAAACATGTTTTAACAGAGAAACATTCTCCCTATTGTGGTGTGTTACATTCCCCATTCCGAGGCTGGCCACCACAGCTGGATATTTCCATATCCGAGAGCGGTGAGTAATGTCAACGTCGGTGATAGATGTCCCTTCAAAGCTCTATGCAACACAAGCAAAGAGCATTCGTTCTACCTACTGAAGAGAGGGTGTGTCAATCTAGGCCTCTACCGGTCCACTCTGTTCAATGCCAGGTGAAAACG
>OLKM01001312.1:77765-87765 GCA_900291075.1 Melanogrammus aeglefinus | reverse complement strand
CATTAAAATACAAGTTTAATCTTGTTTGTACAGAAGAATGTAGAGGACAGAGTCACTGGGACATTCTTTGACTTTTGCAATAAGCCCCTTGCGTTGCGGTACCCTGAAACAGACAAAGATCTTCACCGGACTGGTATGGAAACAATTAAATAAATCAGCAAGGGGCAAGAGGGAGCAGCAAGACGTTACGCAACAAGATGCAAAGTAAAAACAGGCCACGCATGAAAAGTGAAAGGCTCCATTGTTCTCCACTGCATCTTGGAGCCAGCCCGCCGCTGCTGGTGAATGTGCCATATGCTTGTGATATGTGTGTGTGTGCGTGTGTGTGTGTGTGTGTGTGTGTGTGTGTGTGTGTGTGTGTGTGTGTGTGTGTGTGTGTGTGTGTGTGTGTGTGTGTGTGTGTGTGTGTGTGTGTGTGTGTGTGTTTACGTGTGTGTGTGTGTGTTAATGTGTGTATGTGTGTGTGTGAGTTTGTATATATATGTATATGTGCATGTGTATGTGTGTTTGAACATGGATGTATGTGTTTCAACTGACATAAAGCACAAGGTAACCAATATAGTCCTTCGGGAAAATCTGGTTGAACCATCGCTAAATAGCCTGAAAAGAAGTGTATGGATTCACGGTTTCAATTATGATTCTCTGGGTCTTCAAAAGAGAGTAAACTGAGACAACCCCAGTGGCAGGTGAGGTGAGGTGAGCTCATGCCCCATAAAGCTCTTCATTTTAATGTGGTGGCGCCATGAACCATCCTGGCGTCACCACAATGATGTCCCCAAAGCCATTCAATGGCCTCAGTGTTTAAACAGAGACAACAATCGCTCCAGCAGTCTGGTGCTCCCCTGCTGTGTGTGTGTTGTTGTTCCTCACCTGCTTCCTGAGGATGTTCTTGTAGATGTTGGAGGAGAACATGGAGGCAGAGGAGAGCAGGGCAGAGTCCATGGAGGACATGACGGCGGCCGCCACGGCCCCGATGCCGATGATGGAGATGTAGGCGGGGGTGAGGTACTGCAGGGCGATGGGCAGGATGGAGCCGGCCTGGCCACGCTCGTAGGGGGAGGGGCTGCCGTAGCTGGTGGAGTTCCAGTCTGGAGGAGGAAGAAGGCGCGTGTGTGCGATGAGTCAAATGAACCATGTTGACGGGGGAGGCACGTGGCTCGGGAGGGAGGGCGGGTTGGATGGGAACCCGAAGGTTGCTAGTTCGAAGTGTTGAGTGTTGTGGTCTCCCCGGGCGAGGCACCTCACCCTGACTGCTCCTGATGAGCTGGCTGTCGCCTTACATGGCTGACACTGCCATCGGTGTGTGAATGTGTGCATGAATGGGTGAATTTTAGGAGATATTGTAGAAACGCTTTGAGTGGCCACTGGTTCGAATGAAGCGCGGTATAAATTCAGTCCATGTACCATGTTGATATCAACGATGATGTGGCTGCAGCATTTCTGCTAGTGCATATTTAGAGGCGGCTTCCGAAAATGAGGCTGGACCGGTTGATCAGGTGGGCCCGGCCACTCACGGCACACAGCTCCCGGGGTTAGGTTACCGTTGTCTGTTTGCCTAACCTTAGGGGAACATTCTTTAGAAGGGGGAAGCGCTGGGGGAACTGGCTCAAGGATTTCATAACATGTCATAACATGTCATGAAATGTTAAAATGTCTCAGGTCATGAAATGTCATGAGTGTCATGTATTTCAATCTAATATAATTTAATTGTTACCTAATGTAATGTAACCTAATGTAATGTAATGTAACCTATTGTAATGTAACATAATGTAACATAATGTAACATAATGTAATGTAACGTAATGTAATCCAACCTAACGTAATCTAATTTAATGTAATGTAACCTGATGTAATCCAACCTAACGTAATCTAACTTAATGTAATGTAACCTGATGTAGTCTAACCAAATGCAAACTGATGTAGTCTAACCGAATGTAATGTAACCTAATGTTATGTAACCTAATGTAACCTACTGTAATGTAACTTGATGTAGTCTAACCTAATGTAATGTAACCTAATGTAACCTAATGTAATGTAACCTGATGTAGTCTAACCTAATGTAATGTAACTTAATGTAACCTAATGTAATGTAACCTGATGTAGTCTAACCTAATGTAATGTAACCTAATGTAACCTAATGTAATGTAACCTGATGTAGTCTAACCCTAATGTAATGTAACTTAATGTAACCTAATGTAATGTAACCTAATGTAATGTAATCTAATGTAATGTAACCTAATGTAACCTAATGTAATGTAACCTGATGTTATGTTACCTAATGTAATGTAACCTGATGTAGTCTAACCTAATGTAACCTAGTCGTACCTGTGGAGGCTGCTACCGCTCCGATCAGGATGGAGGGGATTCCGAGCACCAGGCAGAAAGCAGACGAGGCGAAGCAGGTGACCTGGGCCTGGGTGTAAGAGGAGGCAGACAGAATCCTCTGGTAGAAGGCCTGGTAGGCCAGCCCGCCCAGCGCCTGAAGAACACACACACACACACACACACACACACACACACGTCAGACAACTGGAAACCAATCACACGATGCTGAATGATGTGTGTCAGAGCCTGTCTGATCATGTGGCGGTCTCTGTTTCTGATTGTATCGATGCGTGTTTGTTTGTGTTTTGGGACTAAATTAGCAGTAGTTCTCCATTTCTTGTGTGCACCTTCCCCTTCTTATTCATTATTCGGTCTGTTCTAGCGTGTTGCGTGGACGCCGACTGGATGCCTGGCCTATCGCAGTGACTACAACTGGATGCCCGGACTCTCCTTAAGGTTAACCGGCCAGCAACCCATCACCGTTTTCAAATGTTTTGCCTGTATATATGGATGTATGTATGTCAATAATGGCCCCCATTGCAGTTCTTTCTTGTTTTTTTCTTGGCCTCACGAGGGTAGGGTCAGGGGGGGGGGGTGGTCATAAATATAGAGCTTGTTAAGTCCTTTGAGGCTGGACCGGTGATTAAGGGCTATATAAATAAAACTGAATTGAATAGAATTGAATTCAAACGTGCCTTGTTTCAGAAAACACAGAGCAGGAGTCCCTCCAGTGCATTCAGACACAGCAGTGCAGTCGAGCCGAAGCACAGTGTCAACACACCCATGTGTGTGTGTGTTTGTGTGCTCATAGGCACGAATGGTTGTTGGCTGAGCCGCCACAGGCGACTGCCCCACTTACCAGCACCATGAAGTCATCGATCCACTTGCCAGCGTCTTGGAGGTCCACCTTGCCGACCCAGGGGGCCTGGAAGGTTTGGTTGTAGGCGGTCATCGAGATGTCCAGCGAGTGTTCGTTGGTCATCATGAAGGGTACACACACATACTATATAGAACCACAGAAAGGGGGTTTACACCATTAGCACACGGTATAAATACACAAACATTAAGATGTATGCATTTACAAAAAAATGTACAAAATACGTACAGATAAGACAAAAATAAGACAAAAATATAGTTGCAAGCAACCATGACGGGGTACTACTCTATGACCAATTGACCAGTATGGTGGTGGCCTGGTGATTACATGGTGGTAAACGTTATTTGATGTCATGGTATTTCTCACTACTGCTGCAATACCACTACACTAAATGGACACATACTGTAGATTGTATAGGGCAGATTAGACTGTATTATGAGAAATAGAAGTCTTCCGGGTGTGGAGGTATGGTGGGCTTGGTTGGTATGTTAACATGGCATTGGTATGTCATAAAAACTGGTTTACCGGAAGTTAACACATCAAAACAATCACCAACCATGTTTCTAAAGCATCATTTTTCAAAATGGACGGGTGTGAAATGCCGTGTGTACCGCTTTAAGGCCCAGTCTCCGCTGGAGAGAGGCCGCGGTCCAGAAAGGCAAATTCAAACAAATGCATCCAATTTAAATTTTCAGATATAGACTTAAAATCTGGCATGGGCATACTATGGAATCTCCTCTTAGTAGCAATATTTGACAGCCGAGCCTACATCTTTTCAAAGCAATGCAAGAGCTGTTTAAACGTCAGAGATATTCATTTATTTCACTTTAAAATGTATATCTCTGCTGTCTTTTGCCTTATTTCCGTTAATAGATCGCCATATAGTCCTACAGTCACCTGGTACATATGTGCCGAGTTGACAGCTTTTATCAGCTCCGGCACCAAATCTGTTGGAGTGCGGTTGTTTGGTCAAAGTTGTAGCCATTGCATTATGCCTTAATGATCTGACCATTTGGGTTGCACCTTGAAAGTGGTTCATCATGAGAAATGACGCATGCATAAAGAGTTTCATGCGTATTGCACTTTCCTAGTCGGAATGGAAGCCAGTTGGGTATTTTGCACTTAAAGTGCTTATTATTGCGCCACCTCTTGTGAATTCTGGCCCCATCCTTTTCCTCCCTGACTCATTTTACGAGGTCTACAAGCCTGCCAATTTGTACAATTTTTGACCATGTTGTTTCTGATACATGGATGAATAAAAAAAAAAAAAAATCATAATACTAACGAATACAATACGGTTCCTACGTTTTCCGTAGGACCCCTAAAAAGAATGAATAAATGTAATCATTTATAAAATAGATTTTATAAATAGGTATACATTTACAAAAATATCTATATGTCTACAAAATAGGTAAAAAAATTTAGTCTATTTATTTTAATAATGATGATAATAATAATAATATATATAGGGATGGAGAGGGAGTCATGATCAGAATCGAGGATGTGGGGGGGGGGGGCGGTGCTCCATACCAGACTGATGAAGATGAGGATGAGCTGGATGACGTCGGTGTAGGCCACGGAGTAGAGGCCCCCCATCAGGGTGTAGACGATAGCCACCACTGAGGAAATGATGATGGAGTACACATAGGAGAGGTCCAAGATCACACTCATGGTGCCGCCTGGAACAAAAGGGAAAGCACGTCAGGGCCGGCGCACGGTGCGGGGAAGCATCTCCTGTCTTTGCTTTGCTGGATTTAATTCTTAGTGTTCTCACGTATAGCGAGGGGTGGGGTGGGGTGGGGTTTGGCTAATGGGGCATGCAGTTACCGTTTCAAATGTGTTCGTTTTCAAGGAAAGAAAAAAAAAAAGGGTTCATTTGTTTCCTTTTCCTCAAACACAACACATAGCATAACATGCGTTGCAATCTCTTTCTTTCAGGACGCCTCCTCAAATGCGTCCTCAAATGTTTTGCTTTTACTGTGCCACTTTGCAATAACTTTCCCTTTGTTATTGCGCTGTCCATATGCTTTACTGTAGTGTAAGCTCTAACAAAATACAAAAAAAACCAAGAGACACGTGTACACATTTTAGACCACAACACATTGACCTTCCCTCACTATTTGGCAGTTAAGACGTAAGAATGTGGTCTACAATTAAGTATACGTCGCCTTTAGTGCAAAGCTTTGTGGGTCAGGCAAATGTGAGCTTGGCTTCACACGGCAGCTGATTCATGGGACGGAGAAACAATAAAAAAAATCACATAACAGAAGCAGCCTATTGATTGTGAGTCACCAGATGTTTTCTTCTCCCTCAGGGAGGGGTGGGGGGGTGGGTAAAGAGGCGCCTTTTTGCTGTCATTACTTTAACTCTACGACGACAACATCAACGATGATTGAAATAAATTCAAAAAAAGGATATATATATAAATTCAAGCAGTGTGCAAAAAAAAAAAATGAAAAAAAAATAAAATTCCGGCGTAAAAAACAAACAAAAACCTAAAGTAAGATAAGTAGATAAAGACATCTGGTTACTCAAACAAGGCAAGCAAAGCGTCACTACCTTCACCGCTCTTCTCCCATATTGCCAGGGTCCCCCCAGCCGCAGCCTGCAGCCGCACCACAACAACGCCCTTAAACAGAAAAGTATCAGATCGGCACCATCGATCGCTACCAGTGTCGCAACCCTTGCTGACCTCTGACCTCTGGCCCGCCCCCCCCCCCCTTTACCCCGTACCCCTTTTACCCCGTACCCCCGCCCCCACCTCCCCTCTGCTCCTCCTCCTCCTCTCGGTCCAACCTGCAATAGGATTGGATTAATCTGTGGTTACGTGGCCTGTGCCACACGCCCGCCGTTGAGGTGGGGTGGGGGGAATGATACATGTTAATGATCCAGATTCAAGTGTACTCTTTCAGTCGCAATGTGTAACATTTCAATGAGCTCGTCGTTTAACACGACCTGGATGTTTCTTAGCCAATGCCGTTGGATGTTAATTTCAAAAATGACTTTTCAAATAAAAAATGTGGGCCGGCCCATTCCTCTCTTTGTTTACAAGAAGCTCACTATGGGCCGTCCCAAAACCCCCTCCCCTCTCAACCAACCCAGCCAGCTGAGCTATGCTAGCTCCGAGCTACGCCAGTTCCCGTCCCACAGTGGCACAGCTGTGCCCGGAGTGGAAACTCTGTCCAGAGTGAACACAATACTGTTATTATGATGTTGTTGTTTTTTTTTACTCTGAAAGTACTAGGACATTTATGAAGTCACAGCTACTTCCTGCTCAATCTTACACATTGCGACTTTAAGAATTGAATGTTGTCACCCAGTCTGCCCTTTCGCGACACTGTTTTCCTCAGTCTGAGCCGACATTAGCATATCTCCCTTCTTGTTTGTCATGACTCGTGAGAGAGCTCTTCTAATGCTGTGCGGGAATGAGCCCAGCCAAGTTGTGCTGTGCTGACCCTGCGGTGCTAAGTTTAGGATCGTGGTAAGAGGAGGAATTAGATTTAAGGGTCTCTGGGGCTTATTGAGGTGGACACCGGTGTTGCAAACAGAGAGTGAGCTGTTCAAATACCATCCGTGTCCTTTTTTAGACCTGCCTGTTGTCCGACCAATCAAGCACCCTCTCCATAAAATGTGAAATCCCGCCTACTGCCCATGGGCCCAGTAAACACTCAGTCCCTCTAAGCCCTCCCTAAGTTCCCCAGTCCTCTCCCCTTCTCTGCACGTCTCATCTCTGAGCAGATATTCAATCAGAGATGATTGTGTTTATTGACCCTCAAATGGTAAGCTCACACAACGTTGTTTCTGTGTGTGTGTATGTGTGTGTTTGTGTGTGTGTGTGTGTTTCTAAGTGCCTGTATATGGGGACATTCCTGCGACGCCTTGTTGGACTAAATGTGCCGAGGCTCGTTGCAGAATTCTCGTGTGTGTGTGTGTGTGTGTGTGTGTGTGTGTGTCCGTGTGAGCATGTGTGCGTGAGTGCGTGTTTGTGTGTGCTTGGGCTCGGAGTGGTCTTGAATATGACACTCGCAGCAGACAATTCCAGACCATAAACAGAGAGGCTCATGGGCCTTTACTGGCTTTCGGAGGTTAAATTAGAATTGAACATAAAAAGCTGTCATGGCATTCCTCTCTGCCATGCGAGCACTTTCTGTGGAGCATCAGCACAGCTTTGCATGTTAGCTTTGGTGACGCACCACGGCCAGGGTTTCTCGGCCTCGGCCCTTTGTAGTGTCGCTGTGCACATATATATATACTTGGAGACATGCATAATTAAACAGTGTAGAGTCTTATCCTCCGTCCGCGTTCATGGATCAGAACCTTGGCATGGTGATAGGAAAGAACTGTAGTGACAAGAGAACCGTGGTTTAAATAATTGATCACCTTTCACAATCAACAGGCTGCTCGTTGTTTAAGCCCTCTTTTCAAAAAACACTGGAAAAGAACAGAGTGTTAACACACAAGGGAACATGGCGCAGGCGCACTCTGACTCAACCGACTCAAGGCACGCACGCACACGCATTTCCTCGGCCATTTTCACACGCTAACATCAAGCTATAGGAGGGCACTCTCGTTGCCAACGCGCATCGGAGTGCATGCTTGTCGGCATACCACACACACACGCGCGCACACACACACGCACACATTACATCTAGAATATCAGGTTAGTGTTAGTGGTTTGTCTTTATTTTGTGCAGAGGCAATCCTTTGTGTCTGTGATAAAAGCCTGCAAAGACGGAGGCACCCTGCATCTGAGAACTAATTGGAGATTGGACGTTCCTGTGGCTGGGTAATCAACATGTGTGTTTGCTCTTTTGCCTACACACTGGGGCATTGGGCTAAGGGCCTCTGTGTCCTATTAGATTGCGATGCTGTGCCCTGGTGTCATCATAAGTGCGTGTGTGTAAGTGCGTGTGTGTGCTCTACCGAGTGCGTCTGCGTCTACACACGTATGCGAGATGAGGATATAAGAAGATAAGAATTAATATCTGTGTTCCCCCCCACGGGAGATGCAATCTCGGTTGCGATGGCAACAAGGAAAGCAAACAGGCCCACCCCAGACCCAAGGCCAGGCTAAGGAGTGAGGGCAGGCCTGCTAGGGCAGCACAGCCGGCGGCCTCCACGGTGCCAACCGCTACCACCGCCGGCCGCTGGCGTTACCAGTGGTGGCATATGCTACCGCTACCGCGTGACTGCTGAGTGTGGGAGTCCGAACTGAGGGATCTTACCTAAGCTGACCAGGGTGCGGGCCACCCAGAGCACGTCGGCCACCAGCGCGGGGAGGATGAGGGCACTGCTGAGGACGTCTCCGTACTTGATCTGGAAGGGGTCCATCATGGTCAGGTACTTGTTCTCCCTCATCGGCTTGGCGAAGAAGACGCCACCTGGACGGGTGTTGGGGGGGGGGGGGGGAGGCGGTGGAGGTCAGTGAAAATGGAGGAAGGGGGTGCCCCAGTTGTGCACCGGGTAGAGTGCATACCATTAAGGCACAGTCCTAATCGCAGCCACCCGGGTTTGATTCCTGCCCGTTGTCCTTTGCTGCCTGTCCTCCCCTCTATCTCCCGTGCCTTCCTGTCCATCTCAATCTATCATAAAGCATAACAATGCAAAAGTAAATCTTTAAAAAAAGGGACTGGAGGAAGACGTTCCGACCTCGGGGGAGCGAGGATATGGCTTCGGCGGTGGCGAAGGTGGGGGATTAATGACGTCCCATCGTGGAGTCGGAAAACGAGTGTTCAGCGGTGATAACGTGACACCTCCAGGCTCAGCTTTGAGTTCCCCCCCTGTGGTTTGTGGTTCCGCCAGCGCTCACACGACATGACAATGGGCAAGAAAGGGAAGTGGGGGGGGAAGCTCACGCGGTCTGAGTTCCTGACAGGGGATGTGTGCTAGCGTGCCGCTTTCCATTCGCCCATGTGCCAACTATTGTGGCACGAGGCTCTGCTGGTGGTGGGGGGGGGGGGGGGAAGGGCGCAGAACGAAACAGCTGTTTCCTCAAATGTAATTTATCACCGCTGCGTAAGGTCAAACGAACGGGGTAGCCATGAGTTTGGACGACCCCGCGCAGGCGCACGAGGAGGGATTGTTGCATGCGGGGTCGAACTGCCCCAGGAAGTGTGAGGAAACTACTCAGGACAAAAGTGGGGGATTGTTTGCAGTGAGTGTGAACGCCGACATCTGCTGCATTCATTTAAAAAAGAAGACCCCAGGTCGCAATGGACAGCGTTTCCCTCGATTCCTTTCGTCCTATCTCAATCGAGAGCCTGGTGGGGGGGGGGGGGGGTAGCCAGTGGACAACCTATGTGGTCGGTGACCCTGGTAGTAGTGGCCATGGGTGTGCGAGATCATGCACACGAGGGCACAGCGTGTCGCACTGCCCGAGGGGAAAGTTTCACTTTGGCGCGCGACCGGCCAAAGTGAAACGGTGATCCCGGGAACAGCTGGGTATTTTTATGACCTTCTATTGGCCCCCCCGTCTCAGTCCGTGGGGAGTGCGGTACAAGTCCCCCGGTTTGGCCGGCGCGAGCGAGCGGGTTTTCCGGCTGGCCGACGTGATTTCGATGGAGCCACGCGGCCGTTCAAAGCGAATGCACCGATGTTCTATTTTCGGACGGGCTGAAATGTAAGAGCAGACAAAACCGCCAGGCGAGGCCCCCTATTCGCGTCCTCATTATGCGTCCGTGCGTCCGTTGTCTTACGCAACGCGGGGGCCGCGTGAGTGCAGAGGACAGCTGCGCCCCCCCCCCCGCACCGGAGACGCGCCATGGCCCCGGGCGGCCCACGGGGCATTTCACCCGTTCT
>OLKM01001312.1:30265-75265 GCA_900291075.1 Melanogrammus aeglefinus | reverse complement strand
TGATTTTCTTGCAAAAAGTATTGCAAAAAGGCAGTTTCTTTCAAATTAAGACTTTTGTTTATTGATACTGAAGTCAGCAGACATCACAGGTAAACAGTCATTATTCCCAACACACAATAGCATTTTGGTTTTCTTGCCACAAAAACATTCCTCTCCACTAAGTGGAAACCACAAATAATTAGATACAGAAAGGGGCCGGGGCTCAAACTGTAAATCGTGAGAGTAAAAGGATCCCTCTTGAGCCCAGTTCATCGAAAGAGAGCACCCAATGAAAACCAATGCCTGGGTCCTCATTACCCTCAGCGCAGTGTCACCTATTCACTGACACGGGGTAAGCTTCAAAGAGAATGAACTATGGGCCTGTCTGGATTTAATGACCTTTAACTTTAACTATTTCTCAGCTTAGATGTTACTGACCGAACGCTGTGACCTTTCCCTCCGCTCAACGACCTTTCAAAGGGTTAAAGGGGTTAGCGTTGACCTCCACTAAGAGCAACGTTTGTTTTGCTCTGCACTGTAGAGTCTGAACTCTGCATCATATTTCTCTTGCTTGACATTCCTTTTTTTTATCACGGTAATAATAAAAGAAAATCTACCTCCATGGTTTACATCGGAATCCAACACTGCGGCCAGAGGCAAAACAAGAGATCTGGAGGAGTTCCAGACACCGTAAAGAGTTTATGGGGCTGTGCGCGCAGGAGAGGAATTCTCAGCGGTGCAACGGTATTAAGTGGACTCGTCATCCACTTGATAAAAGAAAAAAAAAAACATTTCAGAGAGCAATCATGAGGAACACTGTGTTCCCAAGCTCCCTGTAGTATGGAGTCTATTATTATTATAATTGTTATTAAATCTGAAATAAAGTACATATTTTCAGGGCCATTTGATAATGATATGTGTTTTTGGTTCACTTATCTGTCTCTGGCCCAATCGCTTATGACCGTGAGTCAACCTCTCATTTCCTCCTGTTTTGAGCTTACCACCGACCCACTATGTGATTCGATGTGAGATATTGTGTAATGACTAGCATCCGGATACACATGCTCAGAGAAACAGAGAGAGAGAGAGAGAGAGAGAGAGAGAGAGAGAGAGAGAGAGAGAGAGAGAGAGAGAGAGAGAGAGAGAGAGAGAGAGAGAGAGAGAGAGAGAGAGAGTGAGAGAGAGAGACAGAGAGAGAGAGAGAGGAGAAGAGAGAGAGACAGAGAGAGAGCAGAGAGAGAGAGAGAGAGAGAGAGAGAGAGAGAGAGAGAGAGAGAGAGAGAGAGAGAGAGAGAGAGAGAGAGAGAGAGAGAGAGAGAGAGAGATAGAGAGAGAGAGAGAGATAGAGGGGGGGCCTGGAGTCACTCAACTCAATCTGATCTCTGTCCCATATGAACTTAATGTCACATCAAATCAAATGTTAGACCACATTTCCCTTAACAGACACTCAAAGTCAACTTTTTTATGGTCTCAGAAATACCACTGTGCAACACGATCTAAGTACTCCTCTCTCCACTCCACTCTCTGCCTCCTTGTGTTGCCCTCTTGCCCCCCCCCCCCCCTCACCCTTCCTGCCTGTCTATTATCCACTCTCTCTCCCTCCCCGAGTCTCTTAAGTCATCTCGTGCTGTCTCCTATTCCAGTGCTACAGAAGTGCGGGCGGTTTGCCGAGCCAATATCGAGGCCGACGGGCTGAGCCAACTGAGGAGCTGCGTGGCTGCTGCAGTCCTCCCAAGACCCTACTGTCCCTCTGCGTTGGACTCTGCGGCCCCCAAACCCGCCAGCAGCCAGCCAATCCAGCAGAGCCCTCAGAACCCCAACCTTCTCGAGTCCACTAGCGACCACACGCCACAATCTGGTCACATACCCAGGAACGGCGCCCTGGCAGGGCTGTTGGTATTTGACAAGAATCATAAAGTGGTGGGCGCGATAAACTCTACGGTCCCACTGCAAATAGCATTTGGGGAGTAGTTAGCGGGCTGGCTTGGCTTACAGACGTCAGGTTTAGCCCAAACGGGGGCCCGAAACATTCCGCTAATATGGTTGCGGTGTACTGCAGTTCATGCTTCTGTGTAGATCCATTTTTTTCAGCAAACCCTGAAAAAACACGTACGAGCTGACGCTCAAAATATATGACAATGTTTAAACAACCCCGCGGTTCAGATACCCGCACGCGGCCAAATGCGTCTGTGTGGAAACGACGTGGAACATGTAGTTGTCGTTGCAACACAGTAGTACCACCCACTGAGGATGAACAGCTGGGTGCAATGTCGCATGCATGTCCTGATCTGCGTGTGTGAGTGTGTGTGAGTGAGTTACGCGAGTGAGTGAGTGAGAGAGAAGAGAGAGGGTGTGCGTGTTTTGGCAGTTTTGACTGAATGGTTGTTTGAGGAGTTATCACAGCCACTGAGGACAAACAATACGGCCAAACCCCCCAAGGTATGTGCCGGAGTTTCTTGGAACACGAGGTCCATTTAACTTTTAGCAGGTGAGGTAATC
Source organism: Melanogrammus aeglefinus (assembly GCA_900291075.1). Lineage (NCBI taxonomy): Eukaryota > Metazoa > Chordata > Actinopteri > Gadiformes > Gadidae > Melanogrammus > Melanogrammus aeglefinus. The sequence continues at coordinate 72,787 of OLKM01001312.1, read as the reverse complement.
TCTCTCTGCAGTCCTCAACCTCAAACCTATCCAGGAATGACTCAGCCTGCACCCTCTCTTTCTCTCTCTCTCTCTCTCTCTCTCTCTCTCTCTCTCTCTCTCTCTCTCTCTCTCTCTCTCTCTCTTCTCTCTCTCTCTCTCTCTCTCTCTCTCTCTCTCTCTCTCTCTCTCTCTCTCTCTCTCTCTCTCTCTCGCTCAGTACTTTTCCGCTAGGTCTGTTATTCGCTTGCAGCGTATTCCGTCCCCGCCCACTCTCCACTCTTTCAGAGGAGGTTCCAGGTTTGTGTCGACTGCATTGTTTGGCTGGTTTATAGATAGTTATCTATCGTAGCTTGGATGATTTCCCAAAGAGAACACCGATCCACATACACCGGCGCATTGAGACACACACACACACACACACACACAGTCGCAGACGACGCACTCTGTTCCAGACAGAAACCGTGTTATCTTTCGCAGAGCACCAGGCAGAGTATGAGAGACGGAGCAAACAAGAACAGAGAGATAGAGTGGAAAAAACCCACACTTGAAGTTCATCCCACTATAAGCCTTCCAGCCATACCTGCTGTCTGTCCTTAGAGGTCGACGGCAGCGACACAAACATGTCACTGCTTCTCTCTCCCCCCCCCCCCCCTCCAAGGAACGTTGTCCCATGACGATTATTTTCAACACTCGTGGGATGGGTCCGAAATCGTCCGTCTCGTCGCCCGCAAAATCGCAGTTATATCATCAAGCGTTAGTGTGGTGAGTGATTAAAATATCACCACAATTACCCATAGAGCCACTGTTATATGCTTACGACATTGCAACAATCATGAACTCAAAAATGACGGTTTTCTGGGTCACAGTTATAATCCCTGACATGATTATCAATGAAAAAACAAGACGCAGAGTGCATGCGGATTCATCTAGCTGCGCGCATGGGAGCGACGCTATATTTGTCCTCACAGGGATGCCCTAACACCATCCATAACAACCATATCACATCAGCAAGAACAACAACAACAACAACAACAACAACAAAAACAACTTCAGAGGCAAAGAGTAAAGTAAAGTAAAAGAGAAGAAGTATACAACTTTGCATCAGAAATATTCACGCGGCATTTCATCAAGGCATTATTTCCTCGTCACTTTCTTAACACCGGCTGAATTTGTTTAATTGTAGAACGGGTCACTCTTTTTCTCAGAGAGAGAGAGAGAGAGCTATGGAAAGGTACGGCTTATAAACGTATAGAACCTAGGTACAGCGCGGTTACTTTACTGACATACTTTACTAAACACAGGTGACCCCTTCACCAAGAGAGAGCGAACTTCGTAGGTTTGTGTTCTAAACTAGGCACAAGGGTCCCCTCTAAAGGCTATTTCTAGGACAGGCAGGCACTATTGCTTCAGAGCACTGGCAGAAACCAATCAATTAACGTAATAACATGAATTAAAATGTAACAACACACGGAAAGAAATATACCGTAAAAAAAAAATACATACCTAGTGTTTAAACAAATGACTTTGAGGAGGATGAGGGAGTGGCGTAGCTCACCACGGATATTCAATTCAAGTTCAGGATATAGTTGCACTGTGAGAGTGAGAGATAATCACCACAGAGGTGGTGTCTGCAACGCAAAGGAAGAATGTAATGGTTATCACAGCTGTGAATGTCTTGGGGTCCAATGAGAATAACACTTGTATATTTTCGAAAGAAAATAAAACGTGTCTCCTTAAAAGTAAAGCTCTTGGGGTTGTGGAGGCTATGCAGGAACCACGTGCCAAGACTGATGGAAGCCTCTAGAATGAGTGATCTGCCTGCCGCTAGATATATGTCAGGGGAGGGGTGGGGAGCTGTGTCATATGACACGGATGGCTGGAGGCTGCCAATAGCCTGTTTGTGTTTGCGGGAGCCAATTAGTGTCCAGCACATGGCCATCTCAACTCCTTTTTCACATTCCTTATATCCTTTTTGAACACCACTGGAGTACCAGTGCCATGCTAATGGTATATGGGGGATTAGCTCAGATCATTTGAGGTACTAAACTCACAACATAACATCATTTGCCCAACCGCTTGCCTGCTTTTCTCTTTAGCAGTTGGGAGAGGGGCGATCTTTGTTTGTTTTGGTGGGTGTGTGTGGGTGTGTGTGTGAGTGGAAGTGGGAGAGAGAGCGAGAAGGAGCAAGAGGGAGAGAGAGAGTAGAGAGAGAGAGAGAGAGAGAGAGAGAGAGAGAGAGAGAGAGAGAGAGAGAGAGAGAGAGAGAGAGGAGAGAGAGAGAGAGAGAGAGAGAGAGAGAGAGAGAGAGAGAGAGAGAGAGAGAGAGAGAGAGAGAGAGAGAGAGAGAGAGAGAGAGAGAGAGAGAGAGAGAGAGAGAGAGAGAGAGAGAGAGAGAGAGAGAGAGAGAGAGAGCGAGAGCGAGAGAGAGCGACAGAGGCAGGGGCCGTGACCAAGAGAGAGCGAGTTTGCATTCGCATGTGCCTGTGATTCTCCTCCTTATCTTGCGCTGCAACAAAGCCATGTCTGTTTTGCGTGGCACATCAGTCCCTATCGAGCGTTTACATAAGACCGGGGGTGGCCAAGGCAGCTGGGGAGTGCTGATAAATATACATGTATGTGTGTGTGTGTGTGTGTGTGTGTGTGTGTGTGTGTGTGTGTGTGTGTGTGTGTGTGTGTGTGTGTGCGTGTGTGTGTGTGTGTGTGTGTGTGCGTGTGTGTGTGTTTTCCAAACTCTCTTAATGTGGTATAACAATTTGGCTTCAAATTAACAGCGATAATGTTTGTGCCTACACTAATGTAGCTGTTTGTGCCCACATTCATTTAACCAAAGGGAAAAGTTCAATCAGGAAGATGATTATGCCCTTCTGTGTATCGATCTCCAAATGGGAAGTCAATAAATGTGGTGGTTAACAGAAATACTAGTCTCACCGCATTGGATTGAGGAAGGCCACAGACAAGTTGATGCAAGAGGGATTCCAATAAAATGCTACAAATGTGCGTACTTAAACAACCTATATCGATCAATGCCATCAACCAGCCTTTCAGGGGGGGCTTTCTAAACAGAGGGCTATGTTTCTCTAGCTACACATAGTATCACTGAGTTGTATTTATATTTTTGGATATGTGGCCACCAGAGTGTTTCACTGAAGTAGGTACGTTTGGGGTTTACAGGTATGTCGAGCATCGGTTGCACATAAGTGCTTTACAGTCGTCAGTGAACTGCACGTACCAAGGGCTGAGCTTTCGTCGTATCATAACCCGACATTTGCTCATTCGCAGCTGGTTATGTTCCCATATTAGCGGACACAGAAGGGAGCCGAAAGCCAAAAGCCATCAAATTCAATATTTTCCCTTGCTTTCCATCGGTGCAACAGTGCCAAGCTGTGCAGTGTTAATATAACTCTGGCCCTTTAAGAGTACACCCCTTCCTGTACATAGACAAAGCCAGGGCTGTACGTTTATGTGTGTGTGCGTATGTGTGTGTGTATGTGGCAGTCTGCCATCCACTTCATGCTGGGTTAAAAGTAAAGGTGAAGGAGAAGAGTGCACGACACAAAGTGGAGCTCTCTCTGCACCTCTTCTTGTTCTTCCTGCTCTTTTCTGCTCCCTTTGGTTTCGCTCTGGGTTGATTTTGTATGAAGTTGGCTTCTTTGTACACTCACAGATCACAACCTTTAACCTTCTGCGTCTCCTGCTGTGGCACACATGTCATCAAAAGTCAGAACTCTTCTGCTGTGTTCCAGAACCACATTTCTGCCTTGATGAGATCAAGGCAGAAACCTGGCCTGGATCTGCTCAAGGGAGTCTCGCTGGGTGACTTACACCCCCCTAAAGCCACTAATTAAGCAAGTCACTGCAAAGCCTCCATCCCCTTTACTCCTAATTAATACATGCATGCAACCAGATAGATGCTTTGATGTGTAACATAGCATCTCCATGTATAACAACATGTTCTACCAGTTCAAGGTTTACTAAGCAACCAGTTACAGGCTGACATGCTCAGACAGGAATGACACATTCAAGGTACCCTGAATATCCCATGCTATTTGGGAGGGGCTTCAAGCCTGTTGACAAGCAGCATTTAACCAGAATTTTGCCTTTTAACAATTCTTTACATTGACCATTATTTCTTAGATTCAATAAACACATGGAAAATTTTGAAGTAGTATTTGTAGATGTACGTAATCCTGAATACCATTTTGTCCGAAGAGGAAGTTGCAAGAGGAATACTTTCAAAATGAGTGTTTGATAATGTGACATAGTGTGTCTGGAAAAAAATCTTACGAAAACTGTCTGGTATTGGCTAATGCTGGTAATTTGTCTCACGCGCTGGTTGTGACCACATAAGAAAGTGTACCAAAAGATGGTTGTTCAGTACATGGTGACATAGTAGAAAAACGTCATGAGAGACAACGTCCGGCTTTTCACGTGCGGCTTCCGAGCAGTTGATCCAGTCGTGCTTGACACACTCTGAACAGAAATGAACCAAGTCTTTGTATCAATATGGCTCTGTGCCTTGGTATTCAGAACAGGTCAAAGCTGGTGCATTGGGTAAGCTCCCATCGTCCTGTTCTGTGAGACCTCACTCCGTTGGTATCCCCTCTCAACTCCTCTTGGTTCAAGTAATGGGAGAGAAGTGGTGCATCGTGTCGTTGTATGGATCTAAAAATCGTATTGATCTAGACTCATAAAAGTGTCTTTGTGTGGAAAAAAAAAATCGCATTACACATCCTTACATCTTATTTTACTAACTAAAATCCTCACAATCTGGCATCTAGGGGGGGGGGGGGGGCTGACAAAATGAGGGTGTTAAGGTTATGTCCACCCTTGGTTGGTTTTTGGTTGTATTTTTTAAATATTCGTTTTTTTAACAAACAACAATTACCTATTATAAATATGTGCATGAAGGACTGACCTCTACATTCCACCCGGCCAGGAGAACTGGTTTTTCGAGAACAAAGGGAAACATGACGGACTTCTCGGGGGAAAGGAACCTACCAACCACTGCGCACTACGGGTGTAACGATACATGCATTCGTATTGAACCGAATCGGTACGGACCTCACGGTTCGGTGCAAGGACTTGGCGCCTAGGTAGCATGGACCTATTAAAGAAGGCAGCAGAGGTAGCTGAGGTCCGCCTTCTGGCTAGTGCTACAGTTTTTTGTCAGGTCAGCGGTCAAGTGAGGCCTCGTTTACACGAGGACGCTTGCGGGTAAAATCGACAAAATATTTTATCGGAAGTGCCATTCGTTTAGACGTTTTTGGGGCATGAAAACGCATAAATCTGAAACCATCCTCCAGAGTGGAAAAGTTGAATACGCTCCACCGTAGCGTTTCCGTCTACACTGCCAAAACACAAAACACTGCTCAGATCTGCTCCAGTCGCGTGCGCGTTTACGTCACATACATGTGCTAGTACAAGGAAATAAACAAACATGTCCGATTATTCCCATGCGTCGGACCTTCAAGCTGCTCAGGCAGCTCTAACAAGCGTACAGGAGGCTTTCCGCGTAATGTACAGGATACATACGGATATTATCAGTGAAGTGAAATTTCGTCTGTGTTACTGGCAGTAGCCATGTTTTGTTTTTCGCGGCGTAGGTAAGAGAAGAAGTAAGATTCTACGCATGCGCTCAGACATGGCGGTGTTGTGTGATAGTGTATCACAGCACCACCTAGCCGCCTGGCATGCATACCCAATCGAATTCCACACACTTTTGCGTCACCGTATGCACGCAGATTTCCTCCCGAAAAAGCTTGTCTAAACGCGGAATAAAACGTGAAGACGCGACGCCACTTTTGCGTCTTCTGTTCAGACCGTTATCGTGTAAACGTAGCCTGAGTGAGTCAGGCAGAGATAGCAGTGTTGTAACGCAAGTGTTGCACACTTCTCTGTTATTTGGATAACCGTTCTGCTGTTCTGCGTTATGGCGCATAACACGTCGGGTTCTCTGACGTCTCTGGTATTCCCACAACGAGACTTGTGGTGGGGGTTATCTCAGCCATGGTTGAGAAGAAATTGGAGGAAAAGAACTTTGGCTTTGACCCACTTAAATACATGAACTGCAACATAGAGGAGGAAGGGAATGTTGCCCGCGATTGTCTCCAGCCGGAGCCCCGGAGCCCGCTTCCGAGGCACCACGCCTCAGCGCTGCCCGCTGCCGGGGCAGGTGGTGCCTCGATCGCGGGCAACAATCCCTTTCTCCTCCATGTCGGGGTTCAGATTGGTGTGTAAGTGGAAGAACCAGAGATGTCGAAGGACCCGACGCAGTCGTTTGAGATTCATAATATCGTCTGGAAGCGCACACATCTTTTGGCCGTGATAATATATATTATATGATATAGATATCTATGTATACAGTATAGTATGGCAATATTTATATATAGAGCTCCAGGACTCCCGCAGGAGCACCTGGAGTGTTCTAGAATATTTCCAGAACACGGCCAAAAGCTGTGTGCGTCTCGCCATTGTGATACATCCACTGTAAACACGAACGCATGGAACCGTGGTCGCAAGCTGCTCAGGGCAACACCCCCGTCCTCCACCTTGACCCGTCTTTAAAAAACGGCATGTTTGTGGAAAGCTCATTGAGGGACTGGCTCATAGTGGCTGTAATGCTCTGTACTTTGCATTTTCATAAATAAGATATGCTGCTTTTTCAGTTTTATAACTGATTGTCTCATTTACGGAAGTTACGGATGGAGTCTGGAGATGATGTGGGGTAATTATTGTTCACTGTTTACACCTTAGATTACACAGTTCAGGCTGTTGCAGCTAGACTGTATGACACTAGGTGGTACAACCTGAGACATGCACAATAAAAAATAATTGCCCTCTGCATTTTTGTTTTTTGTTTTTTCTTCATTGTACCGAACTCATACTGAACCGAGATGTCTGAACCGAGGCATGAACCGAACCGGGACTTCAGCGTACAATTACATCCCTACTGCGCACAACAGCATCTGAGCAAATGTTCCCCACCCTGGGGATTCATGGCGACGATTAGAACCAAATGCATGAAAAATTGTCCCTTAACAACAGACCGGACCCAGCGGGTTAGATCCAAACCATGAACAGACAAGAGATAACTGCCCTGCCTCTCTGCCAAGTCAATATCACACCATCGTCATTTTCCGGATTACCAATGTGATCCAATCCAGATGGATCTGAACTTCCTAGACAATACACCATTGCAACTCACGCGTCCGCAATACAGAATACCTGAGATTAGTACTGGCCCTAATTCTACCTCATACTATCCACGGGGCATAAATTATCAATTGAAACATATACAGTATCAATTTAGTCTTATAACGCCCTGACTCTTTTGCGGATGTATCCCAGATCCTTGGACAAACTAGACATTCCCACCCTTGGTCCTGATGTCCAGGCTTCCCTCCCTTGATAGCCCCTTACTAAATGTTGAGATCCCATACACGATCAAGGCTTTGCAGAGTGAGGGTAGGGGTCCTGGGCCAGATGGGTTTCTCTTACTCTGCGTTCACACCAAACGCGAATTTGGTCGCCTGAGTTTGGTCGGGCGACCAGTACCAAATTCATCTCGCATGGATGGAGCGTTGCGTCGCCCCGTCGCTTTTGGTGTGTACGCAGCTTTAGTGTTCTATAAAGTGTTTGCTGACATCATAAATCAGGACCAAACCTGTTATATTCCAGGATTACAATATTTCTTCAGTATGTTTAGATTACTCCATGTCATGTTCTCTTCCCACCCAACCATAGAGCCGGAGGGAAGTATTTTACATGATGCCAAAAAAGTCTTTGACAGGATTGAGTGACAGTAATTTATTTGCTGTACTTATTTGCTTATTATGACTCAATACAAATGGCATAATCTTTGACTACTTTTGCATACATCTACCTTTTTTAGTGATATTGTGGCTATTGCCCTTATTTCTGATCTTATAGGATCTGAGGTATAGTTAGGGATCCAGTGACTCGGGTTTCCCTCTGCGTGGATGATTTGGTTCTTTGTGTTGTGCACCCAATGAACGCCATACCCTTACTCTTGGATACACTGTATGATTTTGTTAATGTTTCAGGGTAAAAATGTAATCTCAAGAAAAGTATACTTTTCCCCATCCTCAACCTGGAAGAGGAGGCCGATTTTTTGCAGATTACTTTTGAGATTGAGTGGGAGCGCTTCACATATCTGGGAATACATATTTCGCAAGCTCTTAAGATACAATGTTAAACCCTTACTTGAGCGCACCAAACATGATTGGGACTTGATCGTCAAATCTCCCCAGCTCAATCGCGGGACGTGTTAACTCAGTTACAATTACAGTATTATCCAAATTCCTTTATAGTTAGCAATTGCACATTGCAACTGTAACAAAGGAAACCCAAGTCTATTCTTTTTATTCAAGAATTTCCACAACAATCCAAAAAAGTTCAAGTCTGAGCCCAACAATCCATAATAGCTCAGGATATCATTTAAAATACGTCAATCATATTATTTCCTATTTTATGGGATTGAATATGATATTCTTGGAAATACGACCCCTCATAGGGCTTGACAAATGTTATCGCTGGCTATGATTTTGACAGTGTTAAACAGGCCAGACCTCAGAAGGGGTTAACTTTGAGCCCAAGAGTATGCTATAGAGAGAGGGGGAGGTGAGTTAGGACCAGCTGTTACTTTAATAGGGAATTGAAACCAGGAGCAAAGACAGAGCTGTCCAAGCTGCCCAGATAGAGAAAGGGTCGGATGACCAGAGATATAGCTTTGGTGAGGTACAGTACAACACATGGTTAAATCATTCGCACAGGCACTCGCGGTCAACCTGATTCTAGGATCACTTTTCTAATATTTTACGTGACCTTTAGCAACAAAGACCTACTCTCCTCGCACTTGCCCTAGCGTTGCTCTACCATTTACTATGTGCTGTGTGTCAGGGGGTGTGGTGGTTCTGTGACGGTTGTCGACAGGGTTTTGAGAAGTATGACAGCTTCTTCCCCTTAGCGGCCTCACCACCCTGCCGCCATCCAGGTGCCATCCACCTCCATAAGGGCTCCACCCCCAAATCATTGTCTAGTTTACATCCGTTTTATCTACTGTATTTTATTCTGTCAATTATCAACACCGTTCTTAAAAAAACATCCGCTCTTTAAAAGCCGTATGGTTCCAGATGGGTCACAGCAAAAGGCAATGAGCCAGTTAACTGATTAGCAAGCAGGCTTGAGCAGGCCCGCACAAACACAATGTGGTGTCCCTGGGCACTATACCTCAAAGCCCCCCCGCCCCAACCCCAACACTTGCTGTGACATAAGCTGAGGGGATTACTCAAATTGTCCAACTACATACACGTAGGCTTAAGATCACTGAGCAATATATTCAAATGACTCAATTCAAACTGTCAAAAAGCAAAGCACTTAAATCCAAATGTCAAAAATCTATTTTCTTTTTTTGACCCTTTTGGTCTCCTTCTCATATAGGCGAGTAACTCCTTCAATATCTGAAGCACCATTTTCGTACTTCTCACACTGATTCCTCTGCGATGCCACATAAGAACGCAGTAACCCCGAAAGACGTTCTGCATTGTATAAAGTGATGCCATGCGTTTGCAAAGTCTTAGTAGTGGCATTGAACCTGGTTAGTATCTTATCCCAAACGTTTGTCATAATCGCAATCTCCAATTTATGCAAGTTGTGCGTTTGTGCATTTGCGCGTACTTGTGGACAAACCCAATTCTGACAGATTGGGGAGGGGGAGTGATAGTGGTCACCTTGATATATTTAGCATTATTGTTATTTTTGTGAATTTAATATTCATAAACAAGTAATGTATTGTCTTCCAACAATTTCAAGTGAATAATATAACAATTTAAGAACAAAAAATGTAAAGCTTGTTTCATGTGGTGCCCCCCCCCACTGGTTGTCAGTGGTTGGTGCCCACGTGCCCCACTGGCCCACACAACCTTATGGATAATCCGGCCCTGGGTTTGGGCCGGCTCGTCATTGGCTGAAGAGTTCAGAAGTCAGACGGTGTTAGTTGTCGGTTGCGGTGTCAGATTTATGCAAACACAAACATATCCCCACAAGAGGAAGTGTGGAATTTTTTCAAATTATCACATGTCCTGATATCAGGTGCATCATGTGATCATCATGAGGTATCGGCCTCACCAATTTTTGAAATAAAAAATGGTGTTTAGATGATAGAAGCTTAAAAAAAGACCATAACATTTTCAATTTATTCTTAATATCGCATACATCTTCATACATAAACTATCAAATCAAAAGCCAACATCCCACATTATTGAATCCCCTTCTGTTTCATGAAGCAGGTTGAAAATTCATAAACCTAGGTAAGATTGCTATGAAAAGAGCTTGGCTTATTGCTGTTTAAAAGGTACTGTAGGTAATATTTAAGATAAATAATTTGAGTGTTTTTGGAAGTGGCTCTTGTAGTCACTGAATATATAGCTGATCATATTCCCAAATTGCAAGGCAGTGAGTCATAAGTAATTTCTTACTTAACAATCCAGAACATCAATGCAATGCAGCAAAAAGGAACAACAGCACTAGACAATAGTTTGAATGGTCTCCTCATATAATTCTAAAGAAACATGCCGGCTCTTCCATTTGTAGTAGTCTAACAACATTCCATCGCCATAGCAGCAAAGTTACAAACACAACGAATTCCCAATTGGTGCCATTACAGGAGGCCATGGCAACCTAATAAATTAGCTAGCGTTACACTTATTTCTATAAGAGTTTCTATAAGTTGTTTCGATTTCTATAAGTTGGGTGTAAAAGGTAGTGCTGCTTCCGAGAATCTGTTGCAACACAGTCTGACTTAATCGTGAAAACAGCAATAAATAAGATTACTTTGTTCAATACAGCTATCCAAACACCCCACTTTGAAGGTTCCTCCTGAAGCGTTTTTTAATCAAACAAGTTCCAACATCCGACATCCCAATTATGTTAATGCATTCAAAACAAAACTTTGAACCAGTCGGTTGGAAAACTTGCTGATAAGGGCTCTTCATTTGATTTCTGAAGAATGCAAAATACAACTCATATAATACACTAGAAAAAGAAACTGGACAACAACCGTTTTTCTAACCTTGTGAGATTAAGGGGAAAGACAATAAACTCAAAAAGACAAAACATCAGCCTTGAACAATGACAGCATGACACAATGTTCGTCACCATCCTTACAACAACAGCTTTCAGAGAGGAATTATACAGGCTACTGTCTTTGAGATTATTGGCAGACGCTGTGATGACGAAGACGTTTGCAAAAAAAAACCTTGCAGCACTTCCCAGAACACTACACTGGATAAGGCTCAGTGAAAGACAGCTTCACTTTGACAAGTTGATGCACATTGCGTTCCCAAGGCTTTCATGACCAAATATGGTGTATGACTTGTACAGGCATATATATATTTCATAAAACACAAATCTGACATACACACACACATACACAAACATGCTGATGCATGCAATCTTGGAACACCTATATAAACAACCCATATGAAGGAATTGGAAATACAAAGCATGCTTAAAAAAAGATGCAGAGACAGTATAAATAAATGAACATTTCAATTACATTTCTCTTGCAAACCAGTTGTGTAATATATTGCCTATATGTAAGGAAGTGGTTTTACACTGAATTACAGATTTTCCGGAATATCTTTCAATGGAGCAATATTTGTCACTTGAAATTATGCACAATTATATTCCTGTTCACCACGTCAAACTGTTGCACCAGAGATTTTGTTTTTAAATAAGTGTGAACAAAAATCCTGGTATTGCAATTAAAAGGTACGAAAGTTGTAAAGGGCCGGTTTAATATATCATATATCATGGCTATGCAGAGTCCACCTCGACTCTGCATAGCCCCCCTCCCCCTCTGGCCACCATTGTACACTGTATTGTATTGTGTTGTATTGTATTGTATTATAGTACTTAACTGTGTAGCAACTGCAGTAGCTGCTATCATTGCTGTAACACAGGGAATTGGTTAGCCTAGCGATTGTTGTACTTGGTTCTATGAACATTACTGTACCGACAGCGATATATTGTTGCACTTCTTATGACAAATGTACTTACTGTAAGTCGCTTTGGATAAAAGCGTCTGCTAAATGCCCTAAATGTAAATGTAAATGTAAATCATGCATATATCATACCCTGATTAGCCTTGAAAACTGATACATGTTGATAATATTTATGACAAACAGTGCAGCTGAGCAACACCTAGGCCTAACGCTGCTCACTGCCCCACAAGACGGAGAGCTCGTGTACGCCCAGTAACCTCCAAAGGGAACATGCATGCCACCGGTAGAACCAGCCCTAGAAGGGGCGGGGCTAGTGGCTGATTCCCTGACACACTGATACCCCTGCGGTAATAGTGGAAAAGTACTGGAGGTGAATGGGAGTTAAAATGGAGAGGGACTCGATTAGAGGAGACCCTTCCAATTAACAAGCAAAAGCTGACTTATAATACCCCTAGCATGTGTCTTCTGCACAAAGAAAGAATCTGTTTACTCGTTGTAGGAATGTTTAATTCATTTTTCCAATTTTTTCTTCTTATTCAATTTATACAAATGTGCAGTGTTCGAGCAACAAGTGAAAATTAGGGCCCACAAATGTGTGCAAATTTTCAGTTATAAAGGGTAAGGGTAATGCAGAGGTATCTGTATTAAAATATATAATATATATAAAAAGAGATATATATATATAAAAGAGAAAGGAAAAGGGGAGTGTGTGCAAGTTATAGAAATTATGTGTTATAGTGAGTGATTTCTCTTCTAATTTGTTCCAAGAAAGAAGACATACCTAACCCGACTTAGAAAGGAAAAACAACAAAAAGACCTCATCCTTGCCATAGAGATTAAACTTAATACTATCTTAACACTTAAACTTAATATGAACTTAATTATATTGTGCATGAAATAGTAACACTACAAAGTCCCAAAGTGGTTAGGACCCTGACCATGAGAGAAGAATTAAACCTGCTACGGTTGAATGAGATCTCTAAAGGAGATATCAGATACCGCTCACCTGGGTGCAGTCTCTAAATAGGGAGGTTTAGAGTGACTGAACTAGTGACTGAACAGTGTAAGAGCTCAGCACGATTTATAGTGTTTTCAAAGAAAACTCTTGGATCACACAACACTATGACTCCATTCCCACAGATGTATTACTTTTAACAGTAGCAAGGGAAAGAAAAAGACACCAAACACGGCATGGAAGACCAAGTTCACACGCTCATCTTACGCAGGAATTCGGGACGGCAAGATCGAAGGGGACTTGTACGGGCACATTCTGTTTTCTGTTTCACGCCGTCCTGTATAATGTGTGTTCCATAATAATACACCCATGCATTCGAATATGACAAAAGAGCCTTTGTTGACCTCTCCGTGAAATGCCTACCTCCTTCTGTGCTTGCTCGCCCCCCCTCAAAGGCCTTCTTTGTCTTTGTTAAGACGAGATGTTGTTGTGAACGCTGGCGTTCCGGAGCGTCTGATTGGTTCATTAACTGCCGTATTGTTTTGATGGGAGTCCAGGGGCCTACCTGTTTCAGCTTCAAGATGCCACAGACTGCCGATGCAGTTCTTATTTACATGGTCTAAAAAAGAAGACCACATGAGGAATTAAGGCCATATTATTTCATAACAGTTGTTTAACATCTCAACAAAGTACCTATGTTCTTAAAATGTATGTGAACATGGTTGGTGTGCGTGAGTGTGTGTGCGTGTACTGCGAAGAGTGAGTAGCAGACCTGCAGTGTGCTAGTAAGGGTCTAAAGTATGGATTGTATACATCTGAGCAGGAATATCTGGCCAATCTCTGGCAGGACAGAAGCAATCTGAGATGCATTTCCCCGTGACCATGTTTGGATTTGAATGTTGGATGGACAGGTAAACAATTCACTCTGAGGGGCAGCAGCCCCGTCCCTATCAGTGTGAGCTACTGCACACACACACACACACACACACACACACACACACACACACACACACACACACACACACACACACACACACACACACACACACACACACACACACACACACACACACACACACACACACACACACGCACACGGACGCATTCACATAAGGAAGTACGTTTCTTAACATAAAAAAACATACTTTATGTTAAAATAAATATAATTGATGTATGCTATACACATGAAGAAAGCTCAGTCTGCTGGAGAGGAGACATGTTCCTGTATTCTTAAACATTTCCTGATCTCTTTTCTTGTTGGAGCTTAAGTATTGATGTGACCTTAATCTGGTTCCAACCACTGGATTACAATGGGTGGGGTAAACACGACGTTGAGCAATCATCCCGAACAACAATCCAAAAAAAAAGAATTTAATTTGGAAACCTCTAAATACCTAATGTCAATACCAAATAGTAACATGTATCATCTATCCCAAACCACTGAAATGCCTGCAAATGTAGATCTTGGCTTAAAACATCATTTCAAAGGCTAACTGTGTCTCTTTTCAAACAAGTGAGTTGTTATAACATAACATATTAGCCATGACAAAATAAATTGATTCAGGAGATATGTAGAATAGAGATTGTGAAATTAGTACTTGAATGCTGTCAAACCAGTTTCTTTTGACTGATGCAAATCATTGTCTACCACATAAAGGACAGTAACTAGAGTTCAGACAACTAGAATGTGAATAGAAGCCGCAAGCCAACCCACCAGCAATGTACCAGAATGTAATGGACGTGGTGCTGGCTGATTACCCTTCAGCTGAGGGAGACAAAGTGCCTAGTGAGATGAGCCCTGCTCTTGCCCACTTTGAGACAGATTGGGATATAATGCTGTAAAAGTAACCTTTTGCAATTTCAACATGTATCGTATTGGCTAAAGTGAATCATACATGCCAAGTCAAACAATGCGTTTTTCGTATGAAAAACGATCCGGTAGCCTGGAGAAAACATCCGGAACTCGCAAGTTTCTGGAGTTGTTGAAGTTGAACGACTTGAACGAGTTTTTGAAACGCAGACTTGAATATTAGGATGGTCTAACGATACAAACATCCTGCTTCCAGATATAAAAATACATCTAATAAGAAGCGAATACGTTGTTGTTGATATACACTATTCATGTAAATAATGTAAATAATGTAAATGTATTTACATTATGCGAATAGCCACACAGGGGATATATGATGCAGGAATTGATATGGCTGTGGTCCCCAGGTCTGAAATCCACCCCAATTTACATCATGCATCTTTCGGTTACATTAACATCCTAGTGCATGTGTGTGCATACCACCACACAAGCTGGCTCCTTAAGGCAGCCCCTGACCCTTCTGTCCATCAGGTGAACCTCAAGGTGGGCAGCAGACACTTGATCCCAAGGTTGGTTAGCACAGATATATATGGTGTTAGCTTTGTCATTTGCTTATTTTGAATTGATATGATTGTCTTTTTGGACGTAGAGCTTTAACGAATTGACTGACAGTGGGTCAAATCCGTCCTAAGGGCAATTACAACATATTGCATTATGGGATTTTTTTGTTGGCATATACCCAGTGGCAGCTGGTGATCAAAAATGTTGCAGTAATAGAATTTTTTTTTAATTGAATAGATTTGATTTCTTGTATTCTAGTGCATTTTTGGGATGGCCACTGCCTATTTACCTAGGCTACTTTTCATTCAGATTCATAGCCTACATCTTCTCAATGTCTACTTCAAATTCAGTTAGAAATATGGGACAGTTGCTTCATTTTGTTTATAAGAAAAGACTAAATTAATATGTAACTTACTTGCTTCTTTTAAGCATAACATTGCTTTGGGAGTCCAATTCCTCAACTGAAAACGGTGGAAAGGGCTTACAACTCTGCCAATTAGCGATCTATCTCTTCTCTACATGTAGGCTAGTTGTGGTGCGCGAATGCGGCTGAGGGAATTTGATTGATTCGCTGAATTGTCCAATCATGTGGTGATAACAATAAAGAAAAGCGATACCATTGGCCTGGGGCGCACACTGTTGAGACCCGAGGACAAATTTTCTTGCGCCAATGAAAAGCTGTCTCTGCTTGATAGACAGCAAGCCTAGCCCAAATCATTGACGTTCAGACGCATTTAAATGGTTGCTGGCAGTGACAAGTATATCACACAATTAAACGAGGATCAACGCTATGTATTTTTGTTGATTTATTTCGTAATGATAATAGTTTATTAATAGTTTGCAGATATATTCAAGGGGGTGGGTCAACTATTGACCCACCCCCACTGGATATACCAGCACCTACACTCATCATGACCCCAGAGAGTTATAGTAACGTTATCTCTAAAAAAACAAAAACAAACACGTAAATATACTGTAACGTAGCCAAATTAGAAGAACTTTGTTTTGCCAAGTCTCATAACAAATGCAGTGGCGGTTTCAAACCCATCTACAAATTTCACGATTAATTACTGAACATTGACCAACACGAAACAACAACCAATAACATTCCTACTTGGTAAAACAGCGGCAGTCATCGCTCAGTGATGATGTACCGCTTGTGGCGCAGGCGTACTTGTGGCGCAGGCGTAGAGTGCGGATCACGGACGTTAATTTGTGGTCGTTCAAATATATGACGTTTGGGCTAAGCCGTTAATTAACAAATCTTAATTAAGCCGTGATTGAACTTAGATGTTATATTAAGAGCGTCATGAGTTTATTCATAATTGAAAAGTTGCCTAACTGGCGGCTACTACGCTGGGTTAGACGGTTAGACGGAAGGTGACCCATTTAAGGAAAATATAGGGCCCCTGATATATTCAAGTATATTTTCTGTGCAAATAACCATCCATGTTAAATTATTTGAGATAGCTAGATTGTGGCGATTCAATCTTACCTCAATATTTCACCCCAATAATTGTGGACTACAACCAATATGGCTGCCGCTGGTCTTCATCCATCACTGACACCTGAAGTCGTGCCCGCGCAGCTGTGCGCGCGCAGCCTCGACGGTGAACGGTGAAGTATTGAAAGGCCCTTAAGTTAAATAGATCGTATTTTGAGGACGCTTATCGTTTGTGATTCATAACCGAGAGAATACATCGGCTTCAGTGTGTTATTTGTGAAACACTTGTTGGGAAAACGACTTTTTGACACATTGTTAATATTTTAATATATATTAATACATATTGATGAAGAGCGGCTGACGTCTTTATGTGACGTGTGAACGGCATAAATAAATAAACAAATAAATAAATGAAATAATTTAAAACAAATCATTCTGTTCCATAATCTAAAGGCTAATAATAATAATCTATGCTGCAAAGACCGGCTCCCAGAACCTCTGAGTTGTCCAGCTCAAGTAATTGTGTCTGGACCAAATACAATTATACTACCGGTAACCCTATTTTTTCTCTAGCCCTATAGGATATGAGCTTTAAAATACTATTCAATTCTAAAATTCTAAAATTATTAATTAATTACTCAGGCAAAAGGAATCAATTAATCTTGCAGCAGATAGTTCATTTTAACATTATTTCTGTCCAACAAAACCTTCACACACACACACACACACACGCACACACACACACACACACACACACACACACACACACACACACACACACACACACACACACACACACACACACACACACACACACACACACACACACACACACACACACACACACACACACACACACACATACACCATTTGTTGGCACTGTCCCCTTTGTGAAAATCATGTCCTACCCGCCAGTACATTCTATTCCTTCATCCCCTGTTCATATTTACCACCAGGTCACACTAGAAAGCTCTTTCTAGCTTCCGGATTATGCGTGACATTAGAATTAATCTTGCACTTTTTGGTGACGTAAGCAGATTTCAATATCTACCATAGATCCAACTTTATAGCTACTTGCTATACCATGCTTTACATTAATGGAATGACTGTGTCCAAACAAGCAATAAGATGTTAAGTAGCCAACAGTGACATCCAGAGATTCATTGTATCAAACTGTGTTGAAAGGCTTTAAACATGGCCAACATTACCAAGCTCTCTCAGCAGGGGGTCTATTTCTATATGTTTACGACCACACCTTGGGTTACTGATCTGGTGTCAGGCTGTCCTGCTACAACTCACTCGTTCACAGTGGGGCTTAAGGTTATGGGATCACACACTGCCACTGTTCGAAATCGGTGCACTCACATTTGAGGTGTTCAACTATCTCTTAACCCACCAGGCTGCAACCCTATTTGCGTCTCCCCTCTGTGTGGTGTAGAGTTGCCGGTGGCCAGACGCCATGATCCAGGGGGTAAGAGTGCCACTACGTCACCACCAAACATAGCTCCTGTCCTTCTTGCAGCACTGCAGGCGAGCCGACAATGATAAACATTTAGGCATTTTGTTTGTGTGTTGTGTGACCCTGACTCAATGGTTTTTAGGACGTGCTGACTGATAGGGAAGGTTTAAAGAAGATGGACGACCGATAAAATAGATATCACGGGTTAGGCTACTGCTTCAACAAGCTTCACTGTTTGGATAGTCGTTTGTAACGCGTATACACAATAACCAGGGTGCTTATTTCAAATGTGTATCCACAAGATCTCTCAAATTGCATTAGACATGTATATGATAAAGGAATGATCTAAAATAACACCTAGTCATCTACAGTATAATGCTAAACAAGAGAAATAAGTAGACAATCACTGTGTTATTATAATAAATCTGATTTATTGTTGATCTCCCATTCATGAGTGGCATCGGATTAAGATGTTGATTTGAAAGGCACCCAGAGGCACCCAACGGTTGGGTGACGTAGGTCACGGGGGTGTAGCTGGTGTCTGGGCACGGAGATACCATCTGTAGGGCTATGACACTGGTAGCACGAGATTGGACTGCTTACTCATAAACTAGAACATCGGGGGGGGGGGGTCCCAACCTTTTGCTTGAGGGCTGCCCCTTAATCATCGTCGTCATCATCCAGACCTTTAATGCGGACCACATCATATGCAAAGGTTAATGCATTCATAGAAAGGCCTTCATAGGCGGTGGCTGAGCAGAGAATGCAATCGCACCCTTCGTACACAATCGTTGCAGCAAGAAAGGCTTCAATGACAAACCTTACAATGAAAAACATATAATGGACTGCACAAAGCAAGACTATTTTTGAAATGAAAAAAATGAACAAGCCATAATTCTATATTTATAAATTAATCAATATTTATATTATACATATTTGTAATATCTAAATTACTCTATTACAAGAATGCAACCCACATGCCAGCTGCAACTGCCCCATGTTTGCGATGGATGCATTTATAAAAAGGTGAATCAATTATTTAAATGGTTTGAGGGCCCACTTAGTCAAACCGACTTTCGCAACCACGAGCAAACTGCCTACAAGCGAGTATGTGGTGCGGTTTGAATACGCTCACTGGGTCTTTATTGATATGAGCAGCAGAGGCTCTCAGGTAAAAAGGATGAAGGTACGGTTAAAAAGGATTTTCCTGAACTAACAATGGTGCCACAATATCAAAAAAAATCAGTACCACTGTTCTAGACGAATTGACCTCTGTGTGAAGGTTTCCATAGGCCTACATAACCCTGGTTAGCTACATTTATTCTGGCAAATGGTGCACGTATCTTTTTCTCACGTTGACCGGCTAGTCTCTCACTCATTTTTTAAAAAATAATCTCAAAGGTGGTTGAGACTTTTTTTTTTTTTTAACAAAAATGTCAGTAATCTCAGGTCGCTGGCCGGTCCATTTCTTTTCATGACTAGCCTGACCTCTAGTGGAGCGGGCTGAATACTACAAGCATCCTCTTGCAGCTCTTGAATGACATCAGATGAATACACCACCTGTTTACACCGCTGCGATCCTAAAGGACCGCCGGTGACCCAGATTATGCCACCACATATTATTCTCCAAATACAAACCAAAAGGCATGACTGTAACATCTGTCCGTCTTGACAACTCGGGACTGTCACCAGGGCGAAAACCCCTAGAGAAGAGGAAGCAGCCTCCTATTATAGCACTCCCCCTAAGCCTAGAAAGTACTACGCAGGTTTAGTAGACAACATTTGAACATATTCAATACTGACAGCTCGCACCTCACAAACACAAAAATAATGCTGAGAGAATATTTCCGATTGAGCGAGTCACATTACATCGATTTGAACGTGTGGCCTCTCACTCTCTCTCCCCCCTCTGTCTGAGAATGAAACATTATTTGCTGAACTAAATAATTTATATAATGCAACAATAGAGATGCCAATTTGCCTATTTCATTGGATTAAAAAAATACATTTAAAACATTTGATTAACAATTGCATAATTTAGCAGGTGCTTTTATCACAGGTCAGGCGAAAGTCAAAGCAATCAATATCTGTCTACTACAACAATTCTGCAGTGCTGCATTTCTAAGATTGCAATACAGTGGGCAGATTCGCTACAGGAACAAGAACAAATGGTTTGTAGATTTATATATTTTATTAAGAGATTAAAAGATCACCAACCCGATCACCAACTCATGAGAGAAACTACATGTTTCCCTTTAGCTGCTGTGAAAAGGTAAACATACATTTAATGCAACCAAAATCAGTAAATTTAAACGCGAAATGTATGAATAAGTAGGCTATCACAAAGAGCAGAGTGAAAAATAATGATTTGAACCTTCAATTCCGTTACTAGGCTACCTCAAATATGTGCAACAAGAAGCCCAGCAGACAAACAGGTTGTAAATTTACTCTGGCTTTATGCAAATTGTGTTAATCAACTTTACGTTAAATATTAATTGAGGAATTGCATTCACGTCATGGTCTTCACTCACCGGCAATTGCATTTGCCTTATGCTCTAGCGCCATCTAGAGGCCGTTTGGTAAAACACTGTCCAGGGCGATTCCATAGCGTCACAAATTAGCCCCATATAAATAGAGACATCGCCTCAACTGGCGAGAGAATAGAACACTGGCATTTTTATGTTTTATTTGGGTATCAGATGTAAAACAACATTACCGTACATGGATGATGTTGTTTGAGTATATGTTAGTCAAAAAACTCGATCCAGGCTTGGACTTCCACCATAAATGTCTCTCCACACATTTACACACACACACACACACACACACACACACACACACACACACACACACACACACACACACACACACACACACACACACACACACACACACACACACACACACACACACACACACACACACACACACACACACCTATTGGATCAGAAGCGGATCAGAAAGTGGTTGTTGTGGTGGTTGTCACTTTCGGAGCAGGGAAACGAACAGATTCTTCAGGAGGACTGCAGCCACCAAAGAGGAGACGGCGAGCAGCAGGGTCAGACCGCGGCGTAGAATCAGCTGTCTGCCAGTCAGCACCACGCCCACCGTGGTGGCGCCGCCCACCTTGATGTCTGGGGTCGGTACCGTCTCCCCCTCCTCCGGGCTCAGACTGCGCTGGGGGGCGCCCGGGCCTACGTCTGAACAAGGAACGCACGGTTGCCAAATTTGAACGGCGTCGTTAGAAAAATTCAAAGCAAAAAGAGTCGCTTGTGGTCGCGTATAATCTGCTTCACTAAGAGTCAGACAGACAAAACAACGAGATGTCTTTAATTACCTTCATATTCCATCTCGATCTCGTCCTTTACTTCCACCCTCTGGACTCCAGCCCTCACGAGTGCCTGTTCATTGACATCAAGAACAGGGTTTCAACATGAATGTCATAAGAGTGGTCTCACTGGGCACGTCGGAACAGCGGTTTTACCAATCATGTAAGAACAGCCATGTTCACCATGTAGGTAAGAACGACGGTTTCACAAATCATGTAAGAACAGCGGGTTCGACATGTAGCTAAGAACAGCGGTTTCAGCATGCACGTCAGCATGCCAGAACAGCCGTTTCACTGTACACTGCAGTAGTCATTTTGGGGGGGGGGGGGGGGGGTTGTAATATGCTGATAGCTTGAGTCCGGATTCATACCTCATCGCTGGCCTTCTGCCAGTTCAGTTTAGACAGGAAAACCAGAAAGAACACGGTCTGTATCGACACACAAGACAAAAGTCCCGTCCACAGCCCTGAAAGTGAGGACACGGGAGAAAAAACATCTTTAGAGAATGTTACTTTGGGTTGTCATACGTTTGGTCATAGATTGGAGGACTGGATCGGCGGGTGTGTTAGTTTCTTCCCACTTACCCACGATGCCCATTTTAGCGGCGAACATCAGGGACACCCCGATGGGGAAGCCGATGATATAGTAGCCCACAAAGTTACAGAGGGCACCTATGCTTTGCTTCCCAGCCCCCCTGATGATGCCTCCCACCACACCCTGTGGGGACCACAACACAGACGCCACGCCATCGTCATACTGTGCACAGACACCTTGCCACCCACCCCCCCACACACCCCTCTTATGCACTTATTGTATGTTGTACGTCCTTGCACTACAACAATAGTACTTAGCATCGTGTAGCATCTTATGCTAGCTGTCTTTGTTTTATACGGGGAATGGGTTAACCTAACCATTGTTAGTGCTTGCCACTTGTTTCTATGTACATACGTACTCTACCGACAGCACAATATTGTTGTTTCTCTTTCTTCTGACAAATGTACTTATTGTAAGTCGCTTTGGAGAAAAAAAAGCGTCTCCTCAATGCCCTGAATGTAAATGGACACATGATGGAAGGAAATGACAGAGGGACCCTCCGATTGGCTGAGCCTTGTGGTCCCCGTGTTGAGCGAGTCCGTTCCTCACCGCTATGCAGTCGATCAGGTGGAAGAAACTGTATATGATCATGACGTCGGCGACCCTTTTAACAATGGCTCTATGGACACAAGCAAAGAGAGAGTTCTGTTAGCTGGTGGCGACGATGCAGAAACACAGTACAAATGTATGGAGTAAAGGTGCATTGAGAAGAATGATGGTGTTGGAGTTTGACTCAATGACAAAATCCAATACATATGGTTCACTATGAAACATCTCCTGGTTCTGTAATGGTTCACCATCATAAGGTGAAACATCTCCTGGTAATGTTATAGTCCACCATCATACGGTGAAACATCTCCTGGTTATGCAATGGTTCACCATCATACGGTGAAACATCTCCTGGTTATGTTATGAAACCTTGTAGTAAGCTGCTATAATAGATCTACGTCCTCTACAACATAGAGAGTGAGTAGCGTTATTGTCACGTCCCGCACTGCTCCTTAGTCACGTCACTCCCTTCCTCTGCGTTTCCCGCACGTGATTGTTCCCTGTCGCGATAATTGTTTCCCCCTGTCCCTTATTACCTCACATCTACTAGTGGATTTAGTCAATGTCTTTCCCTCCTTCTGTGCCAGTTAGTCGGAGTACCTCGTGTCGAGCGTCCCAGCATTATTCTCCCAGTGATCCATTAAATATCCTCTCAACCGCATCCACCCCCTAGACTCTTCTGTCGCCGTATCTGAAGTTTTTGTACCTTTACCCTGATTACCACTGCCCGCCCGTGTACCGAACCATTGCCTCAAATAAAAAAAAAAACCACTCTTTCTGATTCTACCTGCCTGTCCAACACCTATTTGCATCAGCCCTACAATTATGGTACATGGGAAAGCAGGTGTAAGGATTTAGCACCTGGTACCTTTGAACACGGTTAATGTTCTTCGTACTTACGGTTCCGGGGTGAAAATGTAGCCAACGTAATCTTTAGGGATTCCAAGAGTAGCTCCAACAAAAACAGAGACTATCACTGTAGCAAGAAATCAAATGTTAGTTAAGCTCTGAAAGTATTGGACACTTGGATGAATAACATGTTATGAGACACTTTTGAATAAAGGTGGAAGTTATAAGAGTCATTGAAGGGGGGTAATTCAGCATTTATATTTAGTTATATTGTGTAAACACTATCTTACAATTTGGAAGTTAAGATTGACATTTAAAATACATCGCGACATATTAACGGTAAACCCTGGGTTTGTTTTTGCAGTTTGGGGTTCATTTTGTGTATACTTTGCACCTGTCAACTACAAATGCCCTGGTCGCAGCGTAGTGCAAGCTCATTCAAAGCATGGTGAGGTACAGACACCATAAATAAGGTTGTTTAAGAGCTCAAAAAGCCAGGAGAAACTCCCCAAGCCCCAGTGGGCCCAAAAAGAACACTGCAGAAAAGACCAATCAGCAGAATCTTTCAGTGAAGAGAATCCCTCATGAAGTAGTTTAGCCGGACATACTTGCACAGACAATGGCCACCTTGCCGGTCAGCTTGGCCTGCTCTACTTTCCCAGCACCCAGAGCGTTCCCAACACGCACACTGGCCGCCACCGAGAATCCCAGAGGGAACTGTGGAAACACATGACATATTTATATATCCAGTGTGTGTAAATTGGATCGTAACAAGGGAACATTTTTACTAATTTCTTTGCATGCAACGCAGCTTCATTACTGCTGGAATACCGCAGGTATGGGTGGGTTTAAATCACAGCCCATCTTGAATATCCTTTTAATATATATATATATATATAATATATATATTATACGTAATTCTTTTCTTTATTGAGATTTGATCAATTTTGGTGACTTGTCACTCATCCCTGAACTAGGCCCAGGTGGACCGAGGTACAACAAAAGCTGTGTCATGCTGATTCGCGAAAGAAGTAATGCTTCACTGGATTCACCATGTAAGACAACGTCGCCAGTTCATAAACGATTGTCTGGGCCCCCAGCTCCAGCTCACTGATCAGGCCGGCCAGGAACCCTCCCAGCTCGAAGATCCACCACTCTAGGCACAGCATGAGCATGCTGGGAACGGCCAGCTTGATGAAGGGTCCCCATTCCTGCAGACATTCCTGGGACCAACCTGTAACGCACACGGGTCAGCCATGTACCGATATAGACTGAAAGGGTCAAGTAGGTTGTTTTGGAATGGAGAAAAAAATGACTACAACTAAACTAAGTCTAAGAGATTATGTACCAACCTCTTTTAACAATCATTTTGCTCAGGGAAAAAAGCAGATTTCATACTTTCCATTTCCATTTAGCAGACGCTTTTATCCAAAGCGACTTAATATGGAAATTTGTCAGAAGCAAGGGGAACAGTACAACACTTTGGGTATAGTAAGGAACTAGTTCATAGAAACGAGTGTCGTGCACTTACATTTGCTAGATTAACCCATTCCCCAAATAAAACAAAGATAGCTAGGGTACTTACTAGCTAGTAATGATTTACTGGTTTGATTTAACAGCACAATGATGCAATCATTGTGCTCTCAAATCAAGCATTACTTTGCAGGAAAAGGATGTCACCTTCTCTCCAGAGAAGCTTAACTAGAGTTAGAGTTACAGTATTGATTGTATCAAGCTCTGTCTAACATTAAACAGGGTAAGGTTCAAAACGAAAACCCTTTGAACAACAAATCAAAGACCCAAGAGCTAGATTCTATAAACGCCAAGCTCCAAATGTACATCACATTACACCCTCTAGTAATGTGCCCCCTATCAACTGAGAGCTAACGCGGTCCAATCAAATGCACGTGCACTGCTCAATTTAAGACCTTCTATCACAAAGACTCTGCTAAGTGAAGTGTGCCGGGCAGCACACTTAACCACCTGCTGTGGTTCTGCTCTGCATCGTATGTGACCTACACAATGGTTTGAGACATCTTATGTACCACCGTGGGAGATTGAATAGTGCTCCCTGTTGTCAAATGTTGGTCTGCTGTTGGTACTGTATCTGACGTCTGCATGTCCTACTTTAATTCCTAAAGCAGGGAGCACCAGAATGAGTGGAAGCACAGCTCCAAACTTATGACTTGAGGGATTCCTGACAGAGAAGTAATTACGACAGGAGTGTACTTCAGGTTTATCTAGCATAATAACCATGTTAAACCGCCATCTCTGGCTTTCTCCCTCCGAAATGATCGAATCAGTCAGTGAAGTCTCAGCCCGAAAAAGGGCCAAACAGCTCACCTCCCCATGTGGTCTTGTGTAGTCCCCTGCAGTTAATGTAGACGAAGAGAGACACGGCCAGCACATACTGGGACATGACGTTGGCTACTGCAGAGCCCCTGTGTTGAAGAAGGGATCAACAGGCAGATGTTAAGAGACACAGAGGGGGGAGGCAGTGAGTGTTTGAGGTTCATCTACAGACTTTTGATCATTCTGCTCGGTTGATGAAAACTCAAAATGTACGTTGTTGAGGATTGGAAAAGTGATACTTCCATTAAGGCAATTTGGTTGTTTGATGTTACTTTTATTATTATATGTCATTATTAAAGATCTACACTGGTGGGAACACTCACCCAACACCCATATCAAGCGGGAAGAGGAAGACATAGTTGATGATGGCGTTGAGAATGTTTCCTATAATTCCCGTTATCACTTGGGGCCATATAATACCCTACGGCCGCAATGATAAAACACCATGAATATCAAAACAACGCATATCAAACCCGTGCTTCCAAACTGCGTACCATATTCTGCAGATAGCGGGACTGTAGTTGGTACATGAAGGCAGCCTAGAGAGACAAGATGGAGGATATATATCAGGCGCCAAATCACTGAACAGGTTTATAGGTCTGTAATGAGAGTGGAAGGAGCCAAGTGAAGACTCTGACATTAAGAGGAATGCAGGGCTTACCGGCAGGGCAGGCATGAATATCTGCACGTAGAACTGTGAGAGACTTCAGGGGGTCGGTGGGAGAGTAACAAAGTGAAAAAGAGAGTAAGAATCATTCACCCTCTAGCAAGCAATCCTTCAGCAAGGATGACATTTATTCTTTTGGAAAATTCAGTGTGGCACTATTATTATAATGTGGTATTTACAGTCAAGTTTAGTGTGCACGTTAATTAAAGAGATATTTAATCAATCTAATTGTGATTCTGTTTTATTTTATGTTCTGTGATGTTACCCAACCCCCCCACACACCCCTCCTACACACTTATTGTATGTTATACGTCCTGGCCACTTAATGTACTCACTTATTGTATATTGTACATGCGTGCACTTAAAAATAGAACTTAGCAAATTAGCATTATGGCGCGTCTTATCCTAGCTATCTTTGTTGTGTACAGGGAATGGGTTGACCTAATGATGGTTAGTGCTTGGCACTTGGTTCTATGAACATCCAACAACAAATTGCTGTTTTTCCTTCTTCTGACAAATGTACTTATCGTAAGCTGCTCTGGATAAAACAGCTGCTAAACGCCCTAAATATAAATGTATGGACAGTCAAGCTTAGTGTACATGCTAATAAAAAAATATATGAATCAATCAAATTATGATTCTGTTTTCTATTGTGACTGTTAATGGGAGATTATGTTCTGTGATGTTAATTAAGAATCGGCCGGGGCACCTTCCAGGTAGAAAACCCAGCTCGTTGACTCAAACTCCATAAGAAAGCTAGGCTAATCAGGCTTCAAGCGGGGCCTTTAGCGAGCGGCTAACCTGGCTATTTCTGGGCTCATCTGCACCAGCAGGAGGATGGGCTCGGTGTTGACCAGCAGGGCCCAGCAGGGGAAGCAGGTCAGCAGCAGTATCAGAATGCCCCGCTGAAGGATCACTCCCACCCGCCTCAGGTTCCCGCTCCCGTAGGTCTGCAGAGGAAGAGCCCCGACACCGGAACATCACACCGGGCAGAGCTAAGGTAAACCGCCATCACACCCTCTCAGACCACAGGGATCCAGGGACAAGAAAACAAACCGGATCCCAGCGTCAACAGTGTGAACGCTGTTGTTTGTGCCGGTTTCGATGGCGAGGGAGATCCGGTTGTTAGGCAAAGGATGTGAACTGAAGAATAGGCGATGTAGTGGATACATGGACTGCGGTTATATAGCGCTTTTCTAACCAGTGGTCAAGCAAAGCGCTTGACCACTGGTTGGCACGCACCAACCACGGTGTCTGCCATGCAAAGCAACAGCCGGCTCGTCGCTAGCAGTTAGGTGTTTTGCTCAGGGACACCTCAATACTCAGCTAGGAGGAGCCGGGGCTCGAACTAGCAACCTTCCGGTTACCAGCCAACCTGCTCTACCTTTTGAGCCACATTGCCACCGTGTAGCGGATGTAGTACCTGGGAGATGAGCGTATCACAGGCCGACGCCATACCGCTGCCAATGGAAATACCGGAGATATTGATCACCTGGAATCAATAGAAAAGGTGTTAGGGTGAAGTATCAAGTCATGCGATAGAATTACACACTATGAATCAGCTCAACGCAGGAAACATGATCTAGAAAATTTAGGCTTCCGGGTCACCCTGGTTAAACATCACTATTGTGGTTCCTTGAAACAATATCATGATGAATCAATGATTTCCAGTGTCTGTGGGCCGGCCTTCCTTTGTAATTGCAGTATGATGTTCAATCTGTGTCCTTGAAATGGCCCATTTGGTTCATAAACTGGTGATATAAGAGGTCTTTGTCGGGCACCAATGAGTGGGCAGAGCCAGGTGTCATACTATGACTACACCGCAACAACTTAGTTTCCAATGACAATCGTGTTCAGAATGGAATAACGGAATAAGGGATTAACCTATGGGATTAACACAATACAGATACTAAAACAATCTCACCGCGATGGATAAGGCCACGCCGGCCAGCTCTGTCTTCCCCATGTGGCCACAGAACACTGTGCTGACAAAGCTGATGAGGAACACCATCATCTGGGACACCATCTACGAGGATAACGTTTCGATCATTATCAGTTTAGAAACAAGTAGGCCCTAGTTAACCAACAAGGGTTAAACAATAAACTTGAAAAAACAACAACAACAACAACAACAACGTTGAAACAATAAACTTGATTTTAATAGTAGTTTCACTTTCACATGAAGAAATCCCTCATTTTCTTTCAATCCCAGACAGTTACGAGGTCGTATTGTTATAGTTAAAAATCCCCAAAAAATAATTATACGATTTAGCCTGGTTGTACAGAGCAAATGGTAATAGTGTCTTAAAGAAACTTACCACCGGTCCAGCCAGCTTCAGGATGTGGACTATCTCATCCTGGTAGACCTTCGGCACCAACTTGGACAGGCGAGAGACACAGCTGCAGCAACACGCGTGTTCAGGGTCTGCTTTGGGGTTCTCGTACACGTTTGATGAGGTCTCTATCTCTTTCTGGCTTTCAAATGCCTCTTTGAACTTGTAATTAGCGATTTCCATTACGATTTTGTCCTGAATCGGAGTCGAATAAATCCCGAGAGGTCCCGCTTCTGATCTGTCCATGCTGGACCTGCGTGGACACATTGTCGGTGGCGCGGTAGGAACGTGTGCCATTACTCTGGTTGCTTGCACAGGAGGACGGACACTGACACGCAACACTCATGGAAGACTGCTACTGAGAACTAGCTCAAACATCAACATCATAGCCTATTACGTTCTGCGCGCCAATCACTCTAAACAATGGGCGCGTCTCTTCGAGGCTATCACTCTTTTAACTGCGTTACTGTATAGCCTCGGTTGTCCTGAGCGACAGATGTAGTAAGAAGATAGTTCCAACGTGCCGTGTTTCTTTCATTTAATTCTGAATAAGAGAAGAAAGATAGTTCGACAACCTAAAGACTGGGCAAGGGTTATACTTATTAGTTATGGGGGGCGCCGGCATCCAGTGGGGGAACTGCCCAATGAGAGCGAGAGGAGAGTCCTTAGCAGTTTAGTGAAAGCCGCTGCGTCGGAGTGTTTTATAGTGAGGGAGGACCCCCGGGAGGCGGCGCCGCCATGTGTGCATGCAGCAGCCCCCGAGCCGCACGCACACACGCAGGCACACACACACACACACACACACACACGCACGCACGCACGCACGCACGCACGCACACACACACACACACACACACACACACACACACACACACACACACAACACACACACACACACACACCACACCACACACACACACACACACACACACACACGCAGTACGCACGCACACACTCACACACAGGCAAACACGCACGCAGGCACACACACACACACACACACACACACACACACACACACACACACACACACACACACACACACACACACACACACACACACACACACACACACACACACACACACACACACACACACTTCTTTCAATCTCTTCAATTTTACAAAAAGCTGTCCTCATTTTAAGTCCACCATGTCTCAGTGAGACTCCACAGGCACCACACACGTCACGGCGGAAGGGATGCTAGACTGTCAGTTACCAGTCAGAGTTCAAGTTGGGGATTAAAGCTTTTATACTTGGCTTCCACATACGTGACTAATACGGAATACGGATACGTG
Organism: Melanogrammus aeglefinus; assembly: GCA_900291075.1. Classification (NCBI taxonomy): domain Eukaryota; kingdom Metazoa; phylum Chordata; class Actinopteri; order Gadiformes; family Gadidae; genus Melanogrammus; species Melanogrammus aeglefinus. The sequence goes on along the minus strand of OLKM01001312.1, from coordinate 42,584 downwards.
GATGGTAATGTATAATCTAGAATATAAACTTGAATTGAGCATATGGATTTCATTAAAAACAATTTATAAACATGACAAGGCCTAGTATTATGTTTACTGTCTTAATTCAATATATTTATCTCCCATCTGTCCAGATCCCTTTTTGAGTCTTTTTGAGTAAAAAATGAAATCAAGAATCCTTAAAAAAGAAAATGGTTTAATGGGGAGATGAGCATTACAAAGCAGGAGCCGGTTTCTCATCATCCAGTCATTCACAGATCAAATCCCTGAAAGAACAATACACTAATGCATCTTATGGCTTGTTAATTACGACATGCTTTGTTACAGCAGACTTTACAACCTGTCTTGGGATGGGAGGGGGGTCTATGCAGTTCTTTGTGAAGAATGACACCTAGAAGTAATTGTGTTAGGTCGTCAAACTTGAATAAAGGTCAAACTTGAAATTAGTGTTGTTTATCACAGTTGCAATAAAGGGTATAATTAAGTAAAACGTTCTTTGCAATATAACATGTTTCTAGCATGTGTAAAATAGGTCAATAATTGGAGTCTACTGTCTTCAGTGTGCATGCAGGTCCGATGCGTGCCAGTACTTTTCTGCAGGAAGCATTCCAAGTTGCAGAGCGACAGCTTACTCACTATCATAAGCTCAAGGAACTTTTGCAGCAGAGTGTGAAAACTATATTCATGGTTTTAAGGTAAGCGAGCATTGGTGATCCACCAATGACCAATTATTGGCAGGCATTCGGTTGGATCCGCAGTCTTTGTTCTTTGCCGTGTTGTAGGCCTACTCTGAACCATACGGCTGATGCACATAAAACTGCATCATTTCGTTACTAGTGGCCCCCTTTGTACTGACTGGAAAGAATCTCAGGTAATCAGTAGATGTATTGCATATAGAAATTATTACACTTATAATAGTAATGGGTAAAACTATTAGAGTAGGATCCCAAGACCCCTTTCCACACTTGACTTGAATTTGTCTTGTATTTTGATTATTGGTCGTATTATTTATTAATGGGTCAGTAATATTACAATGCATGTTACGTAAAAAGTAAATACAAAGTAAAAAGACACCCCGGGTTTTCGAGTGCAGCAGCGTTGGACTTTGCATAAACTGTGAAAAAACATCCCAACAAGTGAAAAGCTATAGCAGACATGTTAACAGCCATTCAAGATGATATTCACACAAATTCAGGATCACGTCAACGTAAGAACTGCAATTCAATCCAACCTAACCACTTTCAAAATTAATATAAGGTGTTCGGAACTGCCAGCTTTATTCTTGGATTTCGACTCAACAGTTTTAAGAAGTCATCGTACCAAGTAACTTGGTATGTGTCTTTGACTCTTGCATCATTTATTTTTACCACGTCATTCCCTGTAACAAAAAATATTAATGTGTAGCTTTCTTGAAGATATGCCATTTTTGACAATCATTCCCCCAGTGTTTGGTATTATACACAATAAGTAACATGGGGATAACTCATTTATGATTGTATGTGAAAGATGAAGACAACAGTAGATCATTTGAAATCCAGATCGAAACCAGAAAACATAGACATCATCACTGTGAATCATGATTTATCCAAGGCAGACTTTGTGGGAGTGGGAGTGTGCGCGCGTGTGTGTGTGTGTGTGTGTGTGTGTGTGTGTGTGTGTGTGTGTGTGTGTGTGTGTGTGTGTGTGTGTGTGTGTGTGTGTGTGTGTGTGTGTGTGTGTGTGTGTGTGTGTGTGTAAAGGCCTCTCTAATTCCATACCTCTTCAGTCTAATACTGTGCTTGTAAACAATACCATTCATTTACCATCCACTACATTCCTCTCTTGCATATGCGCACAATGCTGTGTCTTTATAAAGATCAAGCCTATAATATCTCAGAAACAATACATAAATAAATACAACCGGAATCAGAACACAGAATACATTCAAGTACACCACACCCTCCACAATGACCCGCAGAGAGGTTTGCGTTAACTCTTCACAAGGTGACCCTTCCATCGCTGCTTGTGACAATGTCCTTTCAGTCCACGGTCCAGTGATCGGCTGATGTGGTAGTTGTAACTTTGTGCTACGGAAGGTGCACACAGCATACACAAGGGTATCCACATGCATCTCATTGGTCCTGCTCCGAGTCAACGTGAACCTCACTAAGGGGGGCCTACGAGGTCCGTGTGTTGATCACGATCCACTTAATAAACCAGCTCACGGGAGTTCTTACAAGGGAGTAAGTTGAGGTTATTTCATATCGGTGTCCCCTCCGGTCCCCGGTCCTACTCTGCCCCCTCAACAGAAGCAGCTCACTGGCTGCCCTGTGAATGAGCGAGGCAACGGGCAGAGCTTTTTTTATCGTCTGAGGATGACAGTTGAGCCTCTCCAGCTGCCTCAAAGCGCCGTCAGTGTGCGGAACAGCTGGGTGAGGCAGAAGACCGAGGCAGTGAGTGCCGTGCATTGTTTTGCCAGAAGCTTGGCACTGAGGTCCTGGCAGCTCCTCTTGCTGCAGGCGCGTTCCGCCGCCAGACAGAAGTCCCGGAAGGACCTCGCCACGTCGGCCAGCCCCGCCACCGCCTCGCCGTTCCTCCGATCGCACCGGTCGCAGCCCGAGAACCAGAGGCAGGCGCCGGCCAGCTCCACCAGGTGCCTGAAGCTGTCGGCCAGGGCGACTAGCGTCTCCTCGGGGTTCCGCCCAAGGGCTGCCGCTTTCTGGCAGCCCGCCATCAGCCGGCGCGCCTCCGTGTGCAGCACGTGCTTGTTCTCCGTGAAGTGCGCCGGGCAGGTCTCCCGGGCATGACGCCCCCCGTGACCGCCTTGACCGCCCTGACCGCCGCCCCCTTCAAGGATGGCGATGAGCTGGTCCACGTCGCTCCGTAGCGGCTGGAAGCCCGCGGGGTTGGCCGGGTAACAGTGCTGGCGGATGGAGCTGATGGTCTCCTTGTGCGATTGGGACGAGATGCTGTCCTGGGAGTCGGACAGAGGCGAGAGGAGCGGGCTGAGCTCCGACGTGGCCGAGGAGAAGATGATGGAGGAGCGCGGGAAGGACGGAGAGAGCGTGGACGCCGAGAAGGACGGAGGGGACTTGGATAGAAAAGAGGAGACGGGCGCGGCGGCGGTGATGAGAGGAAGCCCCACCTCGGATATCGACCCCGCCCTGCTGCTGCCCTGCGAGCGGCAGGAGAACTCGTAGACGGTGAGCTCGTCGTCGAAAGTTGTCGCCGCTGCTGAAGCAGTTGGTGTAGACCGTCGTGCAGCCGCACGCCTCCAGCGGCGCCTGCAGCCCCTCCATGGCCGACTCGCAGCCCGAGGAGAGCACCGAGCTGCAGCTGTAATCGGGTTTCATGGCGGGGACGGACACTGACGCCTTGGTCTGGGATTGGGCGGAACATATAGTAAACATCTCACAACCTGAGGAATGGGTTTTGGGTGCACCGGTTGTCTCTGCTGCAGGGTGGCAGAGGCCTGTCAGAGGCCGGTCGGTACTGGTCCTTACTTTCTCTGTGGAGCTGTAGAAAGAGAGGCCGGGCCCGTTGTGCGTCTGGGTCGTGACCACCATTGGATGCGGTGTGGCAGGTGACGGTTGACTGTTCATTATGAAACCTGGAATGTTTGATGCGCTTTTCGTTGAGGATTGCTGGAGCCTCTTTTACGGGGCCGGGCGTGTGTGCCTCTGTGTCAGAGGGAACGGCCAGGGAGGTGGGAGGCTTGACGATGGGACCGGGTGTATCGCTGAAAGGCTCACATGACACGTGGCGCGTGGTTCTCGGCTCGCTTTGAACAGGGCTGGCAGAGTTTGCGTCGGACGGCGCGACGCTCTCCGCCGCTTCCCTCTGGTTGGAGGCCGTGGGAGAGGTCGTCTCCGGAACCAAGAGAGATCCTAGCTCCCCGTCTACCTCTGTCTCCACCTCGGACCCAGTCAGGGTAACGTCGGAGTCGTCAGATTCGATGGATCCCCTCCTAGGTGATGTACCAAAGTCCATTTCTTGTGTGACGTTATCGACATCCGTGATTTGTATAGCGACCTCGCTCTTGTCCTGGCTGTTGTTATGGACCACCTTACAGGGGCTTGGGGATGCACTGTCCGACCCAGTTTGGTGTAAGGTCTCCTGGGAGCGAGATAGGTAAAGGGGAAGCATCTGAATCTTCTCCCTAAGCGTGGAGGCGGACAGGCGGCCCATGATACTGGGAGAGCACGTCTGGAAGAGGAAATGGGTGGGAGATGGGGGCTCTTTGGAAAGACGGTGGACTGTTGTCGTGTTAGCTTGCGCTAAACCGACACAAGGGGCATCAAGGCTGTGCTTAATCGCAGCTTCACTGGCCATACCTAAGCTAACCTTGGAGGCAGACTCTGCGTCTGGCATGGTGGAATCAATCCTGACTGTATCCGTGTCATGATTGGCACCCGAGGCCTTGTCTCTTGTAGTCTCATGATGAATGGGTTCACCAGCGGTTAATAGAGGGGACAGCGCAGCCGTTGCGACCCCGAGCTTAGCCGTGATAGAATTGATCGTGTTCTCGTATTCAGAGGAGGTAATCGGTGTGAGAGGGTTTGAACTGGAGTGGCCTTTGGTTTGGGAGTCTGGTGACGGAAGACTAGAGGCTACTGCAGCTTTCATAGCGGGGTCATGATCAACATTGTGATTGTTTTGAGAATTCTCACGAGTATAACACAAACTCAAAGGGATACTATTGTCATCGTCCTCCTCCTCAACATCTTCCTCATCATCGTCATTATCATCGTCATCTTCCTCATCGTCAACAACAAACACATTGTTAGATTCGACTACGTCAATGACATCATCGCTAGTTGTGTCAGAGTTCGAAATACTGCTTGTTCCATCATTTTGAGTCACGGTATTGACCATAATATATTGTTCTCTGTTAAGGAATTTGAGTTTGGGTAATTCTGAAACGTACACTTGCGTATCATTCAAGCCCACTTGTTGTGTCGATGAGAGCTGAGGATTCTGGGAGGGATTATCAACAACCGGTAGTGGTGGCGTGAAGCAATTTGGTGTGAGGGGTTGTGCAAAGGTTGGAGGGGGTGGCAACTGTGTGAGAAAATCATCAGCAAAAACGTTGTCTGTTTGACTGGAGTCCTCTTCTTTCAGGGTCTCGGCACCACTGACCGACTCCCTCACTATGCCCCACTCCTTCTCGTACCACTCGTCTCCTACTTCCTCACACTTAGACGACTCCTCGATGATCTCGGACAACTGGCGATAATGGATGAACACGGGTCCATTTTGCGGCAGTTTCGTGAGTTCTTCTTCTTCTCCATCTTCCTCTCTCTCGACTCTCCTTTCTCCCTCCTCCTCCACCTTGCCCTCCTCCTCCTCCTCCTCCCCTTCCTCCTTCCCGTCCCCGATTCGGTCGGCACTCTCCTTCCCGTCCGGCTCCACCCGGCAACGGACCACCGTGATGGAGGGAGGAGACGTCTTCACGAGGTCCGTCACTGATTTGGACTCCATGGCGTCGGGCTCCATCTCCATCTCCGGCTTCTTCCTCCTGGAGGACGTGAGGAGCTCTCTGTCCGAATCCGGAGAACCGGAGTGGACCCTGGGGGAGCCGGGTCCGCGGTCACGGGACTTGGAAGGGATGGGCTTGGATTCGAGGAGCGCCGGTTCTCCTTCAGCGTGAGTCATGGACGCGACGGTAGGACAGATGTTCTGGGTTCTGTTCGGGAGCCTCCGGATCCCCTCTAAGACGTGGAGCGTCGCCGTCCTGTGCCGGGAGGCCTCTTTGAGTCCTGTTGGAGTTAAGGTTGGGGTTGGAGTCCGCGTCTGGTTCTGGGAAGGTGACCCTGGAGGTGAAGGTGGTCTCCATGAAGGACCGGCGCTTCCGCGACCGCCTCCTAAGCTGAACCAAGGTGTCTACTCCCCCTCCGTCTTCTGCTGCCATCCCCATTTCTATCTCGTCTACTATCGCTCTGATGTCACTGAGGCTCAGAGTGCGGACCAAGTTTGGTTTCATCTCTGCTAAAAGGGAAATGAGAGAAGAAAATTGAAGTCATTAATCATTCGTTTTTACTCTTGTTTGGTTTAAGTACGATGATGAAAACATGAAAGTCTACCGTAAAAAACATTCTACATAACCATACCACCATTTCACACACCTGCAATGTACAATATATTTCAATTGATCGGGGCTGCTAAGTGATTGCTTTGGAAATCTTTGGGGGTCCTATCGCCAAATATTGTCATATAACGGAAAGTGACTGATCCCAACGTTTAGTGGTTTAGTGGTATGGTTGATAGGGTGTTAAAACACAAATGAACAAGGCTAACTAATCTGCTGACAGCCACTACATGCTACTCTTTCTACCTGATGGTTAAAATGTTTGCGGTCCATGTTGGCAGGTCATGTAAAAGGCAGCAAGTCATTGATACTGTCACATCATACAGCCATGTTAAAGACCTGTCAACATTACACAGTTGTTTTATATATTTATATATATGATATTTGAACACAGTAGCATCACTTGATTCCTGTTCTATGATTGTCCTCTCATGCCTACATTATGAATATGTATAGCAATCTGTGCTTTCAATACTCGGGAGCTCAACAAAACACACTACAGGCGAAACGATATCAATGAATAACCATAGCCAAATAGGAACTCTCCACGGGTGAGTCCGTAGTTCCAACAGTTCAGTTTAAATGACAGTGGCACGTGAATACAAATAAAAACCTCATTTTGTTTCCTCCAAAGCATTTTTCCATCATTGGCTATTGCTACTGCTGCTATAAAACATTTGATCCCATCCGACGTTCCCTTTCCTGTCCCTAGTATCCCGAATATCCATCCATTCCCAAGCATATGGGGGCACTGACCACAAGGATCAATCAAAACTGTATTCAATAGGAAATGTAAACTAAGAAGCAAATATATCATAATTCAATCAAAACAATCAATATCATGAAGTTAATAATTCAAATTAGCATGATACTCGATCCTAGAAATGGATTGAAGTGCGTTTTGGGAACGACCGAATCGAAGCGGATTACCTCCGGGAACGCCTCCCGCGCTGGGCTCCTCCGGCGAGGAGAAGCGGTCCCAGGCGTCGAAGAACTCCTCCTCCGAGCTGCTGTCTCCGAACCCGGGAGGCGGCTGGAGGATGTGCACCGGCTCCGTCTCCCCCTCCCCGCCGCCCGCCCCCTTCTTGGCGTCCCGCTCCCCGTCCGACCCGGGGCAGGGGCGCGGCGGGCTGAGCGCGCTGTCGGGCGTCACGCTGGAGCACAGCTTGTAGTAGCAGCGCGCGTCGCTCTGGTCGAAGTTGAACACGTAGTCCACGGCCGACGCCGTGGAGACGGGCGCCGGGGACGGCGTCCGGGTCGGGGCCACGCCCACCTCCTCCCCTCCAGTCTCCCCTCCTCCCTCCCCCACTCCTCCCTCCCCCCTCCCTCCTTCCTCCTTCCTCCCTCCCCCCCTCCCTCCTCCGCTCCTCCCTCCTCCTCTCCTCCCTCCCCCTCTCCCTCCTCCCCTCCTCCGGCGGCGCCGTCCCCCTCGGAGGCGCGCATCAGCGGCTCGCTCAGCTCCAAGGAACCTCCTCCGGCGCCGCTCCAGCTCCTCCTCTTCGTCCTCCTCGTCCTCCTCGCTTGCCTCGGGGGGGCTGGGCAGGTCGTCGGCGTGGCGGGACAGCTCGGCGAAGCTCATCAGGTTGTCCTGGCGACAGGGGTTGATGATGATCAGAGGCTGCGGCTCTGTGTCGCCCGGGCAACCGTCGCCGGGCAGGGAGGAGGAGGGCGACGAGAGGTTGGGGTCGGCGCCGTCGCCGGACCTCCTGCCCCCCCCCGTCGCCGTCTCCTCGTCTCGGCCGGGGGGGTCGGGGGCGAGGCTGACGAGGGAGTGGGAGTGAGCCGGGGGCGGGGCCAGGAGGTGGGGGTGGGGCAGCGTGTGTTTGTAGGGGCGGAGCTTCTGCGACGGCCGCGGGGAGAAGGAGGTGCCCTGGAGGTGGAGAAGGCCGGAGGGCGGCCGGACGAAGGAGGAGGAGGAACAGGAAATGAGGTCGTCCTCCTCCAACGCGTCCAGGGAGTCGCTGGACGGGCTGGTGAGGAAGCGGGAGTCCGTCCGGCACGAGTCGGACGCCTCCGAGAATGGTCTCGTCCGCGCCCCAAAAGTCGTCCCCTCCCGCCGCCACCTGCTTCCCCTCCTGCTCCGGCCCCCGGTCCCGGACCCTCGCCGCACCGTGCCCCCCCTCCTCCGCGTCGGCCTTCGTTATCGCGATCTGTACTGACCCCGCCTCCGTCCCCGCCCCTTTCGACTCCCCGTCGTCGGCCTTCGGTTCCTCCTCCACTTCCTGGTTCTCCCCCCGGAGGTCACATGACGTGGGGTCACATGACCGGAGCTTCTCGGTGTCGGCGTCCTGTTTCTCCCTCCGGCTCCTCCAGGGTTTCTCCGCCTTGGCCTTGGCCCCCGTGGGCCGCGGCCGCTCCCGCTCCTTCCTCTTGGGCCGCTCGGGGTCCGAGGAGGACCGGATGCGGGGGCGGGGCTTGTTGTCGTGGGAGACCAGGTGGATCAAGGGGTCGGCGTCCATGTCCGAGGAGGAGTCAGAGTCGCTCGCTCGCCGGGACACGTAGCCTACACACACATACGCACACAGACCCATGTACACATGCACACACACACGCACGCACACACACGAATCGCACACACACATGCACGCACACACACAAAGATACAAATAAATTAAATGACGGAACAAAAATAGCAGGAACATTGTCAGTGTTGTTCAGTGATTTCTCGTCTGTTAGTATCGTTATTAGTGAACACGCCCTCGGTGGGATGTGGAAATCGAACATGAATTTGATACGCTACACCACTGTATCCTTGCGGCTGTATTCATATTCCTTCCCCACCTTCCTCCGCTGACACTCGGTGCTTCTTGGGTTTCTCCGGCCAGGGGAAGACTTGGATGTCGGGGTTGGCGAACACCTTGCAGTAGCCAGCGATGAGGCAGGACATGTCCTTGGCTGCCACGGACTCCAGCAACAGTGTGATGGGCTGCATGGGAGTGATAAGGAGAGGAAGGGAGGAGAGAGACATTCAAAAGGGAGATGATAAAGCAAGGAAGGAGAGGAGATAGGAGTCAGGCGGAGAAGATGGTAGGAGTGGAGAAGGGAGGGAAGGACACAAGAGGAAGAGAAGAACAGTAAGGCGAGATTACCTGAAATAGCCCCACAGTGAACCCACTGTTTTAGCAGAATTTCGAACACTATGAGATTGAGAAAAATGCGTTTTAGGTTGAGAGTTTTAGGGCTAGGGTTTTAAGTGTTATCCCAACGGCTACGACGCACACCAACTTGGTTCTACTATCTCAGTGCCGTCGTTGTGTGCGAGCCTTTTAATGAGCGATGTTGAATAAGAAATGCAGCACACACCGTAGTGCTATACTATCGATGTCCAGGAAGCCTTAATCTAACCCTCACTTGGCCGAGGAGGACATTAAATAAACTGCTGCTAAGATAGATCCACACCCTCCACACACCTTACCATTATACTATATGTATCCGGGAAGCTTAATCCTCACTTTGACGAGGACATTAAATAAACCACTGCTCAGATAGAGCCACACCCTCCACACAGAACCTAGCGCCATTCTTTAAGTGCTTGAAAGCGAAACCTCCTCTCTGACACTGCAGTCAACCGCTGCCAAGACAGAGCGCCACACGTCCACTCATACAGTAGCTGGTGCCCCAACATGTTGTGACGTCTGAGTGCCTTGGAATACTCACTGAGGCATCACGGAAAGAATGCAGCCTGCGTTCTCAGCAAAGTGCAACGTTCACTTACGTAATGTTTCGGGGAGGACCCCTTTGTTCCCTAAATCTGAGACTTTCAGTAACCGTGATAGACTACTATGTTGACGATCAAAGACATATGACCATGTTTAAAACAAAAACAAAAACGGTTTAGAGTTCAACGGCTCCTCAAAGCAGGTTGGAGGTTAATAATAACCTCTGACCTCTTCGGTCCATCAACAACATTAGCTGTGCTAGCAACAAAGCTAACATTTTGTTGCTAACATGTTGTGTTGTTAACGTGTTGTGTTTCTAACGTGTTGTGGTGCTACCGTGTGTTGTTTTGCTAACGGGTTGTGTGCTAACGTGCTAACATGTTCTGTTGCCAACATGTTGTGTTGCTAATGTATTCAATTAAATTCATTTGTATAGCCCTTAATCCCCGGTACAGTCTCAATAGGTTTACAGGCCACATATTTATGAAACTTAGAATTTAAGAGAAAAACTCTCTGTTATGTGGGGGCCTCCCTACCTTGATGTCCTGCAGGTAGATCTTGACCAGGCTGATGCGCTCAGACTCTGGCAGCAGCTCGATGCGGCTGATGCTGCTGAACTCGGTGAGCGTGGTCATGATGCTGAGCTTGTGGTTCACCACCTGGCTCACCCCGTAGCGTGCCCCCACCAGCAGGCTCACCGTGGACTCCCGGTCCTGGAGCTGATTCAGGGTTCAGGGGGATGGGAACAGGGCGATGGATGAGTTGGATTCAAACGGATGCCGTTTCAGAACGCTTTACGTTCTTGAACGTCACTCGAACGATGTTGGCGAAAGAAAAACACACAAGTAATACTAGAACAAAAATAAATAAATTAATAATAATATAATATATATAATAAGTGCACCGGCAGGAGAATTAACCTAAAATGGATGTCTTTTATTTGTGTATATATAAGTGAGCTACAGTGTATATAACATTGGGCCAAGTAGGGCTTTGGGCTTCTATGAGTGTTCCACATCAGATGCAGCCCACGCTGGTAAATCCGGGAAATTGACCTAACCGCTGCGTAAACACGCTGAATCACACCTGCTCGTAAATGATGTGTTTACAAGAACTTCAATTAGCACATATCGGCCCCCAAAAAATGTCATAAAAGGAGGCGGCCCGATCCATTTCTGCAGAAGGCTCATTCATAAAAAATGCCAGGCAAGGATAAATACTACTCGAGTGCGGAGATCGAAATCAATAATACAAATAATTAACATTTGGCATCGTCAGTGATTTTGTAGATGTTTTCCAATCGTACAAATATGCTTGTTGTATTGTGTCAATCTGAGTCGCTCTCCACGTTTGTCTGTGTCAAAGTTCTTCTGTGTTTGTTGCTCTGTCTGTCTCTGTGCCGGTCTCCCTGTCTGTGTCTGTCTCTGTCTCTGCTGTCTCTCTGTCTATGTCTGTCTGTTGCTCTGTCTGTCTCTGTGCCGGTCACACACGGACGTACCAACATGGTGGCGCTGAAGGACTTCCCCATGAAGCTCTTGAGCTCGCTGAGCTCCTCCAGGTAGTTGATGCGGGCCTGGTTGAAGGACAGACCCTTCTGCTTGGGGTCCTGCTGTGATTGGCTCTTCTTCATGTGGTAGCCAACCGCCTTCTTCAGGTCCTTCTCCCTCATGTTCCTCAGCAGGGTGGACGACACAAAGTTCTCAATGCCCCAGGTCTTCCTGAGCAGAGCACAGACGCAGTCTTCCTGAGCAGTGACGAGGACGGTGGCAGGCGCTCTGATGGTGTGAGTGTGTGTGTGTGTGTGTGTGTGTGTGTGTGTGTGTGTGTGTGTGTGTGTGTGTGTGTGTGTTGTGTGTGTGTGTGTGTGTGTGTGTGTGTGTGTGTGTGTGTGTGTGTGTGTGTGTGTGTGTGTGTGTGTGTGTGTGTGTGTACCTAGTGGTCCCTAGTGGACAAACGTTGCAATGACACTTTCTTACTTCCATTCATCTTCCTGCATTGATCTTGTATCTAGCAAGATGTTATCTTGAATCTCTTAGTAAATGCTAACAGTTAAACGACATCAAGCTTTTTCTAAATAATCCAAAAAACAAATCAAATGAGAGGCCACACCCCAATCCCATCCCTGCTCCTCCATCAGGCTGAAGTCTTCATGCCACACATTTTTTTATTGGCTTGATGTTTACACAGTATATCACTATAATGTTGTTAGACTGCCTATTAATAAAACAGTTTTTATATTCTTAATATTGTTCCTACAGCATCTGTGTTCATTAGATTAGATGAGGAAGGAATATAATGGTCTGAGCCCTGGTTGCGCACTTACTGGTTGGTCGGCACCCCCCCACACACACACAAACACACACCATACCGCGCCTTGAAAACATTTAAAATATGCTTACTGTGCCCCAGTAATGAAATGGTTGAGGAACCATAGTCTAGACGGCCTGCTTATTGGGGCTCGATCCAGATTAAATGGAGTGTACACCACCTCTGTGGGGGGTTTTGGCAACGCTTGTTGTGTACATCCCTTCGTCTGACTGACTCTCTTTGGCTACTTGATATCACACAACCGTTATGCAACGTGAAAAATTAT
>OLKM01001312.1:20265-27765 GCA_900291075.1 Melanogrammus aeglefinus | reverse complement strand
GTGTGTATGCAGGCGTGTTTGTGTGTATTTGTGCATGCGTGTGTGTGTTCGTGCATGCTTGAATGTGTGTGCGTACGTGCTTGCAGGTGCGTGTGTCGTGCGTGTGTGTTGTGTAAATGTGTGCTGTATGTTGCGTTGTATGTGTGTACGCCACATGGCATGTTGTTATGTGTGGTGTGCGTACGTGCTTGTGTGTGCGTGTGTTTGAGCATATGTGTGCGTACGTGCGTGCATCTGTCTGTCTGTCTTCGTCTGTCTGTGTGTGTGTGTGCATGCATCTGTCCGTTTGTATGTGTATGTGTGCGTGTGTTTGTGTGTGCGTACATACGTGCATGCACATGTGTGTGCGTGTGCGCGTGCGTGTGTTTGTGTGTGCGTACATATGTGCATGCGCGCGTGTGTGTGTGTGTGCGTGCAGCTGTCCGTTTGGATGTGTGTGTGTGCGTGTGTGTGTGTGCATGTGTTTGTGTGTGCGTACATATGTGCATGTGTGTGTGTGTGTGTGCGTTCCTGGGCTCACCTGCTGGATCCTCTCCTCCTCGTGCAGCAGCAGCAGCTTGGTGACGCTGTGTTGCTGCTCCAGCACCAGGCAGAAGGGCTCGATGCGAGACAGGGACAGCTTCTCTTTCAGCGTCATCACAATGTCCTGGAGCACACACACACATGGGCACACACACACACACACACACAGACAGACGCACACACATACACAAAGACACAACCACCACACACACACACACACACACAGATTGACACACACGGACAGATGCATGCACATGCACACACACACACACACACAGATTGACACACACGGACAGATGCACACACACACACACACACACACACACACACACACACACACACACACACACACACACACACACACACACACACACACACACACACACACACACACACACACACACACACACACACACACACACACACACACACACACACACACACACAGATGCACACACACACACACACACACACACACACACACACACACACACACACACACACACACACACACACACACACACACACACACACACACACACACACACACACACACACAGACAGATGCACGTACACTCACACGCACAAACAGACGCAACACACAGATACACACACAGACAATACACAACCACACATACAGATGCACGTACACACACACACACTCACAAACACCACACATACACACGCACTCACACACACACACACACACACCACACACACACACACACACACACACACACACACACACACACACACACACACACACACACACACACACACACACACACACACACACACACACACACACACACACACACACATAACATTTAAGTATATGTAGCCTTGGAAAAGATGTAGTATGATGACATTGAAGACACACTCTGTACCTTGACCGTTGGTGTGGGTTCGAACTGAAGAAGGTTTTCGAACTGAGGCTTTGTCTGCTTCTGCCCGTTCCCAGGTACACCTTGAGGACATTAGGGAGGAAGAGCAGCGTGTTGCCCTGGAAACCACACACAGAGGTCACAGGTCAGGGGAAGTGTCATGGAAAATGAGAACGTTGTAAAACTCTCCCTGGTCCACCGAGAGCTGGATGATTGAACTCGAGATGACACAAGATGATTGAACTCAAACCGTGGAAAACACTCATTAAAATTTGGCATGTATATGTGTGTGTGTGTGTGTGTGTGTGTGTGTGTGTGTGTGTGTGTGTGTGTGTGTGTGTGTGGTGTGTGTGTGTTGTGTGGTGTTTGTGTGTTGTGTGCTCGTGTGTGTGTGTGTTACTTCATTATCACTACGTGCGGGCCCAGGCTATATTGGAGCACACAACGGTGTGGGGCCCTGAAACGTTGTGGGGCCAAATGGTGGGCCACACACGATCTTCATCTCTCCTGTACTCAGGAGCCCTTCCCCTGATGTGGCTCTTGCTTTTTTTTTCGTTTTTTGAAATTTGCCCAACAAAGTGACCAAAACTGGGAACGTGTCGTAAAAGTGTGTGTGCTCACTATCGCCCCCTTTACCGGACCCCGGTACTGCAACCGATACACACTTACACACTCCACACACACACTTGAGGAGGGACCCACAACAGTTGTCAAAAACTAGGTTCATGGGTATAAAAAGTTCTTCTTCAGTTCTTTTGTAGGGTTTATTGGTAAAACACAACAACCTTTCACTGTCAGGGCTTTGGGGAAACAGCAGGCCAAGCATTATCACTAATGTATTAAGTTCGAAGAGAAGAAATTTGATTGTAGCAAAACTTAATCTATATTTTTTTTTTTAAATGTATTACTTTTATTTGTTCCTTTTTTTCGCTTTATCTTTCTTGTTCACACTTCCAGTCCAAGTTTGGTTTGCCCAAACCGTCAATACACCAACAGAAAGAGTAATGGTGGTCTGATAGTGATGGCGTCGTCGGAAAATTCTTTTGAAGCCAGTGTTACAATAGTCAGATATATTGAGAAGGTTATTATTTTTGATTACACTCAATAGGCATACATCATAGGCGATCGATTACGCCGTGGGACACCGGGAACGCGTCCCACCAGATTTTCGTCAAGCTCATTTTGTCCGCCACACTTTGTAAAAATAATAAATAAAAATCTAGTTGAATTCTTATGCGATTTATTAGCACGCAGGTCTTCTCAATGCGTTGAAACGCTCCGTTCTATGCATGCCGGCTCTTCAAAAACATTATATTTTATATTTGCATAATTCACCAGTTGCTAAGTATAATTGACCGCCGTTCATGGAAACGCCAAGGACTTTTTTGCCTATAATGACGTCTCTGATATCACTCCTCAGCAGTCCCGTGTAACTTTTTCAAACCCAGCTCTTCGGTTGCTTAAGCGACAGTCAACGACTTTGGCGGAAACTATTTCTCTAGCTGCATCAACCCTACGAGATTGTATAACAAATACATTGGAAAAATACACACTTTGTGAAGTTATTCTTTCGAGTTGCTTGCTAAGTAGTCATTACTAATAATACCAATTACTCTTTGGCTGGGATGAGATGCATGAAAGGTATCAGACATTCAAGTCATCTCAGCCTGAATACATAGCGTAGAAAAAGCACCAGAGCAGTTTGCTAGTAAATGCGCGACTAGTATCAGACCGATAACCTGTTGAAACTAATGGCATGGTCGGTAAGGCTACTACCACGGGAGATGAATCTGCAGACCACCGCCACTAAATAAAGATAGAGTGATATTCCTAATGATTTGCTGGTGTTGTGCAGATCTTTATGTTTTTTTGTATTCAAGTGCGTCAGCTGTTTTAACTTGCAATTGAGGAATCACAGTCTCTTGTTGACACAAAGTGACTTATTGGTCATCTTGCCTTTCCTTGAATTCTGGAATAATTGTTGGGAGTTGCTATGCGTTTTGGTCAGAACGCCTGTATTAGGTGCTAGTTTTGATGCGGGAATGACGTGTTGTGAATTGAGAACACTGCCGTCATGATGTGATAACAGCGTTCAGCTGTGCCAACAATTTTTTTCTTTTTCAATCTTGAGACTTTTGTTAGTGATCTGTGTGTAGGTGTGACCGGCCGCAGCCTTGCCTAATGATTTGTCTTCCCTCTCTACCCAATTAGGGACTGGTTGCCTGTCTCCCCATTAGGACTGATGAAGAGGGGCGGAGTCGCTGCGTTGGTGGCCTTATGGTGCGCCTGTTCCAACAGTCCTAAGCCCCTTTCCCTTTTGCATCCCTAAACCTGCTTGCCACGCCCTGCGAACGTTTTTTGATCTCCTCCTTTTGTTTATGTCGTCAAATAAACCAGTGATCATGCGGAAACTAGACCTACCACGCCTCTGTCCTTCCATCATTGTCTGGTTACTATTGCCATGACAGTAGCCACACGTTTGAGCCCTTCTGACTTAAACACGCAGTTAATTTCCTTTTCCTAAGTCCTTCTTGATTATATGTTGTTAGCTAGCCATATACTGTCACTGTTCGTTGTCAAAATTGGACTAGGCCACATGGGCAGAAGATTAGTGGGTCATATGTCTGATGCTTTTTGGAAACGTTTTCTTTCATAAACCCTCAGACAGATTTTTGTATACATTGTTATTCCTTAGTAATTAGAGGTATTCGTCTTTATAGAACCTTTCGATACGGGCACTAAAAGAGAAAAAAGAGTGCATCCTCATTGTACCCAGCACTTCTGAAAAATGTACTTTCGAATGCGTCCTCTGTCCCAGCACATTTCAAACCAAAACTGACGCCTTATGGCTTATTACTCGCCTGCAGAGTTCCAGAACATGGGCAAGACTACACAGTTAATAATCTAATATATCTAATAATACATTTTTTGTATTCGCATGTATTCAATTCATATTAAATGAAATTTTATATTTTTGATTTAGTGTTTATTGGGAATGAAAACATGGCAATACATAGGGATCTAATGAATATTTTAATGTCAAATTTGCAATACCACATGAATGAAGGGAAACAATTCTTTTCAAACTGTTCGCAGTGTTATATCAAAGTAAGAGGACAGTGAATGTGCTTGTGCAACTTAATGATTTTTTTATCTAGACGAAAACATTTTCGACTATGCTGGGTTCAGACAATTTCTCCTTTTATAAACAACTTCTCCTGCTTTGGATAACCTACACATCTTTCACTGGTACAGATGGGGTAGCCTACGTCTTATCACTCAGGCCAAACAAATTGACCAAATAGGCTCTATGACAACTTTCCACTACTTCCTGGACTTAGTAGGCAGCCTCCCTTCATTTCCCTGTCTTACATTACTGGACAAACTCATCTAATCAGTGTTCTGAAGTAGTCAGACCAATGGTTCAGACATCAGCCTGATAATCAGCTTTATCATATGTAGAGCAGGGGAAATTGAAGGAGCTGCACTAAGGTCCAGGCTCGAAGAGTTGGAGTTAGTGCATAGAGCCTATATGATAGAGCCTACTACACTGTGAAGTGGAAGTGGGATCCACAATAGCGATAGCTACTATCCGGGAAATACTCCACCCACTCTCAGAAAAGGAATCGGGCATCGAACCAACGGGCAGTTAGACTTACGTTCCAATATATACCTAAAACTATCACTAGTGGTCTGGCTGCTGTTATATTTCTTTGAAAATATATGGAAACAGGTATGGCTGTTATTCATTTGATTAAGTCAAAATGTTCGGAAATATCCAGTGATTTTAACTGCACATATATGTAAGCAAATGTAAATACAATGGTGTTTATACCACCAATTTAGCTAGTGGCTAACATTAGCCACAGAGTTGCTTGTTGCTCAAATAGTGCATTTGATATCAGCTTTGTTAGCTGACGGGTGCACTAGGCTAAATTAGCTCACTGACATCAACGTTATCTCTACAACTTGGACACTCGGGTTAAAGCTGTTGTTGTTTATAAGAGTGTCTAATTGTGTAAATTTCCTGATTAGACCTGTTGGAGTATTCAGTAGCAATGTTTCCACCGCAACTGCATTTATTGGGAGTGGCGGCAATTTTATCTTGCTTTTTACATTTCTGTCTAACACAAGTTACCAGAATCAATTTAATAGTTGATAATTAACAATGTCGTGAAGTCTTTGTGTTTAACTTTCTTGACTTTCTTCCTCACAACCTCGATTTTATTGTAGTGTTGTGTTATAGAGATAAACCATGTTAAATGTTTACACATGATCTATTTAGTTTCAATGGAAAACATCCAGCCCTTAATGTTGAGATCAGATCAATTGTTGAACTTTTTTTTGTTTTCTTTGGATAGTACTGTGGTTCTCGGTAGCTTGATTCGAAACAGATCAGGTCAAGGGGGTGCTGTTCTTGCATGTTGGGTAATGTGTAAGGTTAATGATGTCCCAAATCACTTAGGAAGCCATGAGTCAACCCGGAAAAAGGAATAAAAGCCTGTTGAGGAAGCACTATCATTCATTCTGCTCAAGCGACAAGACCAGGCATGATGGGAAAATACCATTGATAGCGGAAAAAAGGTACAAGGCCATCATATTACACCAGTTCATTCTCAGTACTGTTCTTTCACATTACACAATAAAATAAAAATACTTACTTAGTATTTGTGATTAAAGCTGTTATATTTAGCTGCTGGTTTTTTGTGATATCTTAATATAAACCAGCTATTGGTTAAAAGTTACGATTTATTGTAAGTGGTGTCAATATATATATTTATTTTTTATGGTTATTCATTTATTCAGAGATGTGGGATGATCTATGTTAAAGCATGAGACAACTCGAAAAATACTTTTTTAAAATACGGTAGAAGCAACTATATTTTTAATTGTACTCTTTATAGGAGCAGGAGTTTTTGCTACCAACAGCCCATCGAACCAGGTTGCCTTTGTCGTGGTGTATATAAAGGAGACCTTATATCGAGTGGAGAATGGCCAGTTCAAAGGCATACTCGAACGGAGAGTAACATTTCTTTTGAGTTGAGATGCCAGAAACATTCGGCTATTGGTGAGCATTTCCGAAAAGTGTGCAAATGATTAACTTTTATCAGCCCCTAATATACTTTTTTGGAAATAGTTGTATAAATAAGCCGCAGCAAAAATTAGCTCGTGTTTCAATTAGGGTTTTGCGGCCAGATTACTGGCCTCACGAGTGCGATTCTGCGAGTATCAGTGAGATGGTATGTAATTAATTATTGGATTTATTTAATTTGCGTTTCTTGAATTGGTAATAACACCGTACTATGCTTTCGTCATATTTCATGTGTCACATTTAAAGTTATGTAGTTAAGTTTGCAGAGCGTGACGCCAACACTGGCAATATTGCGATGTAGTTGCAATACGAAGGATGACAGATACTTTAAAAAAACTAAGTGGCGGTTAAAGCACCCCTTCCTCCCATTGTTATTTTGTTAATTTGACATTTTGGGGTTGAATATAGTACATTTTTCGTGTGTTAGGCACCAGTTCCCATCACATTTTGAATAATTGATTATTAGATGTGTACTGTGATGTTTCAATGTCTCTTCTAATGAATATTTAGAAAATTCTTTGACAGCTAAATTTCTCAGATGCTTTTAGTATGGACGGCATCGCAGAAGATGATGAGCGCTGGGAGAAGCGATTAGTCATGACGACAACAGAATTCTCCAAATTGCACCAGTTTAAACAAAATCGCAGTAAACAAAGCAGGCGCCCATTATGGCCATATTTTGCTGTGAAGAAATAGAAATAGAACGGGAAATTTTGATTACAGCATATGGAGGATTCGAGTGGAGCCGATGGCGTATAATGGTAAGTTGGTTATATTAAGCATCTTGATTTGATTAATTTAGCAAAAAAATTGGCATAACTTCGATATTTAATTCGCTAGGAAGCATGGTTATTTTCTGTCAGTTCAGCATTGACCTGTTGTGTTTCTAGTTCTGAAATTAATGGATGGGTTCGTGGAGAAACATGCTGTCATATGCATGTTCAAAAAAGAATGTTACCATACATATAATACTTAGGGCTTTATTAGTTTAACCTTTTTTCT
>OLKM01001312.1:0-20240 GCA_900291075.1 Melanogrammus aeglefinus | reverse complement strand
ATGGTGGAGGAGGAGAAGGTCATAGGGTGGAGGAGGAGGCTTAGGAGAGGAGGAGGTGGCTGAGGAGAGCGGGAGGTGGTGGTTCGAGTATGAGGAGAGAGGGAGGAATGACACGGGAGGAGGTGATGGTGAGGAATGAGGAGGAGAGAGAGGGGGAGGGGGATGAGAGATCGAGGAATTGCAGCAGTAGAGGGAGGGAGAGGAGATGGAAGAGTGAGAAGGTGGAGGAGGTGGAAGGAGGAAGGGCAGGAAGGAGAGGATGGATACGTGTTTCAACGACACCCAAGTAGAGAAACGGCCTGCTAAGTTCGTCGTTCAGATATCCGAGGAGAGAACGGAAGCGCGCTGTGTCCAATATCGAGTTTGCGAATTCAGTTCCAGGAGAAAAGGTCTCCGGCCTGCAGTCGTCATTTCGGAGGGCGGGCGTTTAATAAAGAGAATTGACTGAAGATGGGCAACCACGGCATAGCCCTGTGTCCGAGAAGTGAAGTTTCCCACTGCTATTATGAAAGATGTTCACCGAAATCACTCACGGTCGGTCTGCTGTGATTCTGCTGTTCTGCCATCCAAATGGAGGGTATAAGGAAATTTTGAATTGTATATGAAAATATGAATATGGATATGCATATTTCGATGGATCTAGATCTACATCAATAGAGATACAGGCAGATATAGAGACAAAGACAGAGAGAGAGGCAGACCATCGAGCTACAAGACAGACAGACAGACAGACAGGACAGACAGACAGACAGACAGACAGACAGGAACAGACAGACAGACAGACAGACAGCAGACAGACGACAGGACAGAAAACAGATGTGGAGACAAGACAGACAGACCACAGATATATAAGATACATAGAGAAATACAGACAGGCAGATATAAGCACAGATACATATAATGATAGATCTGACAGAATATAATAATATAGACAGATATGAACAGACAGACATAGCGATATAAACAGATGTATAAAAGTATATGAATGTCTGTACAGATGATAAATATAACTATGTAGGAATTCCAACTGCCTGAGTTTCTCAAGTGTACAAGACTGGAAAAACCCAAAAACGAATAAAGTAGATGGGAAAAAACTGGATTGGAATCGGCAGCCAATATCCCTTGCCCTGTTCCTACTACTCCGCCCATCTGAGGGGAGGAAAGGGACTGGGACTTCCTCCCCTCACTCCTTCCTCCCAGCCCGTGGCCCGGCGGGGCGAGAAATTGCCTGGTTTTGTCACGGCTCGGCTTCAGAACGGCGCAGGTTATTCGCTGCCTTGCTTTCCTTCCAGTAACAATGACCTCCTTTGGTTTACGTACCCCCGTGTGATTGGAGGGGGTTTAGGGGGGAGGTAGGGGGGAGAAGATGGAGGGGGAGAGGGGGGAGACGAGGAATATATAAAGGTTGAGATGGATTCAGCGTGCTGATATATGATCCTGTGGGGACTCCGCCCCCCCTGATGTTTATTTGATAGGTCTGTTTGATCCGGTATCTCTGGTGAAAAGCAAGACCAGCTCTTGGCAATCCAAACCAATGTGGGAATTGGTGTATCGGGTACATCAACAGGTCTACAGGGGGGCATCCAAAAGGGAAAGGGGGGTAAAAAAAAAAAAAATGGCTAACTGTAGGAGGGGGAGTGCCTGGAGTGAGGGGTTAGGGACTTAGGTAGAGGCTATGAAGTTTAACAAGTGTTAAACAGGGAGTTTTTATCTAATTTATACAATTCTATGAATCCTCTTATACTCTATTTCATAATGAGTGCATTATTTGGATATGAAATAATAAATAAACTATAGTTTAGCCATATAGTGAATCATATAGCCTAACATATAAATGTATAAATACAGTACTATCATAGGTGGTAAATGCGGTTTAGCTAACGGTCAGAGGGAAATGGTTTTTAACAAGCCCCCATTTCTTAAAAAAAGACAGATCACTCAACTGACTAACTTTTATGAGACTATGCTGCCTATGCTATTGATTAAGAAAGCTTTTATCGGTCGCTACTATTTTTTGTGGTAATTAAACATGACCATTTACAAAAGGTAAAGTGGAAGGGTACCTATTGGCTAGGGCCCGATGATCAGGGGGGTGGGGGTGTGGACATAATGGTTATAAATCACCCCGTTGGAGGCACTCCAGAAGGACAGTTCATACCAACAGGTCTTTCGGAAACAGGAACACCCCGACGACGACATGCTGATTGGCTGTAAGTATTTTTAGAACATTGCTATATTTTCAGATAAAGTCATGCATATGACAATGCCTAACTGTTTTTGTATACTCTGACTGATTGAATAGTATGTTTATTAGGTGAATCCAGAAATGCTGGAGGGAGGGTAAACCACCACCGTCCTACGACCATTAGGTTATTATTTCACAGCGTTCACTTCTATCACTCCATTATTAAATGTTTATATTGCTACCCCATTATCATTAGTAAGTGAGTTTTTGTGTGTAGACAACGGATAAAACAATTTCTGTTATGTGGTAGGTCTGTTTGATAGCGGGGATCTCCACGGGGGAAAAATAAGCAAAAAACAGCTGTGTTGATCTACCAATGTGGGGGCTGGGGCCAGCAGTTGTAACGATCTAAAACATGTATATATCCATGATCTCTATATCTATGCTTGTGTCTAATCTCTCTACTTTATAGTAGTGGCAGAGGACTCAGACGGCGATCTGAACGTTAGCCATGTATGCGTGTTTGTACCGAACATGAGAGGATCACTATCGCTACCACAGAACCGCGTTATGATGTTTCTATGTGGTCATGTGATTGTGTGTGTACGGTTTGCGCGGTGTGTTAGGTGTGCTTATGATGACAGCATATGAGTTGAATGTGATAGTGTCGTATTTATGTGTGTGTGTGGTATGTGCGATCCAGATATAATAGTGCTTCGTGTGTTGTGTGTGTGTGTGTGATATGGGATCGTGTGTGTGTGCGTGTGTGTGTGTGTGTGTGTGTGTGTACTTGCATTTATCACTACGTGGGGCCCAGGCTATTGGAGCACACCAACGGTGTGGGCCCTGACACGTGTGGCCCAAAAATGGTTGGGCCCCAAACGATCTTCATCTCCTGTACTCAGGAGCCTCCCCTGATGTGGCTCTTGCTTTTTTCGTTTTTTGGAAATTTGCCCCACAAGTGACCCAAAAACTAGGACCGTTGTGTAAAAGTGTGTGTGCCTCACTATCGGCCCCTTACCGAACCCAGTATGAACCGATACACACTTACCACACTCCACACACACACTTGAAGGAGGGACCCACAAAGTGTTCCAAAAACACTAGGTATGGGTTTTAAAATTCTTCTTCAGTTCTTTTGTAGGGTTTATTTGGTAAAAACACAACAAACCTTTCACTGTCAGGGCTTTGGGGAACAACGCAGGCAAAGCATATCATAAATGGTATTAAGTCCGAAGAGAATTGAATGTAGAAAACTAATCTATTTATTCTGTTTTTTAAATGTATTTACTTTTATTTTGTTCCTTTTTTTCGCATTTATCTCTTGTTCACACTCCAGTCCAAGTTGGTTTGCCAACCGTTCAATAAGACCCAACAGAAGAAGAAGGTGGTCTGATAGTGATGGCGTGGGGAAACTTTTTGAAGCCAGTGTTAAATAGTCAGATATATTAAAGGTTATTATTTTTGATACACTCAATAGGCTATACTCATAGGCGTCGATTACGCCGGGGACACCGGGGACGCGTCCCCACCAGATTTCGTCAAGCTTCATTTTGTCCCCACCACTTGTAAAAAAATAAATAAAATCTAGTTGAATTCTTATGGATTATTACACGGGTCTTCTCAATGCGTGAAACGCTCCGTTCTATTGCATGGGCTCTTCAAAACATTATATTTTATATTTGATAATTCACCATTGCTAAGTATAATTGACCGCCGTCATGGAAAACAAAGGACTTTTTGCCTATAATGACGTCTCTGATATCACTCCTCAAGCAGTCCGGTAACTTTTCAACCCCAGCGTCTTCGGTTGCTAAGCGACGTCAACGACTTTGGCGAACTATTTCTCTGCTGATCAACCCTACGAATGATAACAAATACATTGGAAAAATACACACTTTGTGAAGTTATTCTTTCGATTTGGCAAGTAGTCATTACTAATAATACCAATACTCTTTGGCTGGGATGATGAGGTATCAGACATTCAAGTCATCTCAGCCTGAATACATAGGTGAAAAGCACCAGAGCAGTTTGCTAGT
Source organism: Melanogrammus aeglefinus (assembly GCA_900291075.1). Taxonomy (NCBI): domain Eukaryota; kingdom Metazoa; phylum Chordata; class Actinopteri; order Gadiformes; family Gadidae; genus Melanogrammus; species Melanogrammus aeglefinus. Next base: position 16,016 of record OLKM01001312.1, on the reverse strand, counting down.
ACCATGGACAGTATCAGAACGATAACCTGTTGAACTAAATGGATGTGGTAGGCTACACCACGGGATGAATCTGCAGACCACCGCCACATAAATAAAGATAAGACGTGATATTGCCTAAGATTTGCTGGTGTTGTGGCAAGATCTTTTATGTTTTTTGTATTCAAGTGGTCAGCTGTTTTAACTTGCAATTGAGGAATCAGTCTCTTGTTGACACAAAGTGACTTTTGGTCATTCTTGCTTTCCTTGAATTCTGGAATAATTGTGGGGAGTGCATGCGTTTTGGTCAGAACGCCTGATGTAGGCTAGTTTTGATGGAATGCGTGTTGTGAATTGAGAACAGCCAGCTCATGATGTGATACAGCGTTCAGCTGTGCAACAAATATTTTTTTCTTTTTCAATCTTGACGACTTTTGTAGTGCTGTGTGTAGTGTGACGGCCGCAAGGCCTTGCCTATGATTGTCCTCTCTCCCAATTAGGACTGGTATGCCTGTCTCCCCATTAGGACTGATGAAGAGGGGCGGAGTCGCTGCGTTGGTGGCCTATATGGTGCGCCCTGTTCCAACAGTCCAGCCCCTTTCCCTTTTGGCATCCCTACCTGCTTGCCACGCTGCGACGTTTTGATCTCCCTTTTGTTATGTCGTCAAATAAACCGTGATCATTGCGAAACTAGTACCTACCACGCCTCTGTCCTCCATCATTGTCTGGTTACCCTAGGCCATGACAGTAGCCACACGTTTGGCCCTTCTGAACTTAAACACGCAGTTAATTTCCTTTCCTAGCTCCTCTTGTTTATGTTGTTAGCTTAGCCATATCATGTCACGTTGTTGTCAACATTGGATAGGCCTACATGGAGCAGAAGATAGTGGGTCATATGTCTGATGCTTTTTGGAAACGTTTTCTTCATAAACCCTGCCAGACAGATTTTGTATACATTTTATTCCTTAGTAATTAGGGTATTCTGTCTTTTAGAACCTTTCATTACCGGCACTAAAAAGAGAAAAAAAGAGTGCATCCTCATTGTACCCAGCACTTCTGAAAATGTACTTCCGAATGCGTCTCTGTCCCCAGCACATTTCAAACCAAACTGACGCCTATGGCTATACTGCCCTGCAAGAGTCCAGACATGGCAAGACTGACAAGTTAATAAATCAATATATCTTAATAAATACATTTTTTGTATCGTTCATGTATTCATTCATATAAATGAAATTTATATTTTGTTTAGTGTATTATTATGGGAATGAAACATGGCAATACATAGGGATCTAATGAATATTTTATGTCAAATTTGAATAACACATAATGAAGGGAACAATTCTTTTCAAACTGTCGCAGTGTTATATCAAAGTAAGAGACAGTGAATGTGCTTGTGCAACTTAATTTTTTTTTATCTAGAAACAAAACATTTTCGACTATGCTGGGGTTCAGACAATTTCTCCTTTTATAAACAACTTCTCCTGCTTTGGATAACACACTCTTTCACATGGTACAGATGGGGGTAGCCTACGTCTATATCACTCAGGCCAACAAATTACCAATAGGCTCTATGCACAACTCCACTACTTCCTGGACTTAGTGCAGCTCCTTCATTTCCTGTCTTACATTACTGGACAAACTGATTAATCCAGGTGTGTCTGAGTAGTCACAATGGTCAGACACACCTGGATTAATCAGTTTATCCAATAATGTAAGACAGGAAATGAAGGAGCTGCACTAAGTCCAGGAAGTAGTGGAGTTGTGCATAGAGCCTATACTGATAGGCCTACTACCACGTGAGTGGAGTGGATCCACAATAAGCGAAGCACTTCCGGGAATACTCCACCCACTCTCAGAAGAATCGGCATCGACCAACGGCAAGTTAGCTTACGTCCTATTACCTAAAACTATCACTAGTGGTCTGGCTGCTTTTATATTTCTTTGAAATATATGGAAAACAGGTAGGTGTTATTCATTTGATTAAGTCAAAATGATTCGGAAAATATCCAGTGATTTTACTGCACATATAATGTAAGCAAATGTAATACAATGGTGTTTTACACCAATAGCTAGTTGGCTAACATTAGCACAGAGTGCTTGTTGCTAAATAGTGCATTTGATATCAGCTGTTAGCTGACGTGCACTAGCTAAATAGCTCACTAACATAACGTTATCTACAACTTGACACTCGGTTAAAGCTGTGTTGTTTATAAGAGTGTTCTAATTGTGTAAATTATCCTATTAGCATGTTGGAGTATTCAGTAGACAATGTTCCGCACCGCAATGCATTATGGGACGTGGCGGCCATTTTATCCTTGCTTTTACAATTTTCTGTCTACAAGTTACCAGAATCAATTTAAATAGTGATAAATTAACAAGTCAGTGAAGTCTTTGTGTTAACTTCTTGACTTTCTCCTACAACTCTATTTTATTGTAGCTGTTGTGTTTAGAGATAAACCATGTAAATGTTACACATGGATCTTTATAGCTTCAATGGAAACATCAAGCCCTGAAATGTTGAAGATCAGTCAATTTTTGAACTTTTTTTGTTTTCTTTGGATAGCTACTTGTGGTTCTCTGGTAACTGATTCGAAACAGATCAGTCAAGGGGGATGCTGTTCTTGCATGTTGGGTAACTGTGTAAGGTTAATGATGTCCAAATCACTTAGGGAGCCATGATGTCAACCCGGAAAAAAAGAATAAAGCCTGTTGAGGAAGCAACATCATTCATTCTGCTCTCAAAGGACAAGCCAGGAATTGAGGGAAAATACATTGATAGCGAAAAAGGTACAAGGCATCATATTACACCAGTTCATTTCTCAGTACTGTTCTTTCACATACACATAAAAAAAATAACTTACTTAGTATTTGTGATTAAAAGCTGTTATTTAGCTGCTGTTTTTGTTGAATCTAATATAACCAGCTATGGTTAAAAGTTACGATTTTATTGTAAGTGGTTACAATATATATATTTTATTTTTTTATGGTTATTCATTTATTCAGAGATGTGGATGAATCTATGTTAAAGCATGAGACAACGAAATACTTTTTACAAATACAGTAAGAAAGCAATCTATTATTTTATGTACTTATAGGAAGAGGAGTTTTTGCTACACAGCCCATCGAACCAGGTGCCTTTGTCGTGGAGTATAAAGGAGACCTTATATCAGTGGAGGAATGCCAGTCAAGGCAATACTCAGAGACGGAGAGTACATTTCTTTTTGAGTTTGAATGGCAGAAACATCGCTATTGGTGAGCATTCCGAAAATGTGCAATTTGATATAAACATTTTTAATCAGACCCTAATATACTTTTTTGGAAAGTTGTTAAATAAAGCAGCAAAAATTAGCTCTGTTTCAATTAGGGTTTTTTGGGCCAATTACTGCTCACCGATTGCTGATTCTCAGTATCACTGAATGTTTAATTAATTATTGATTTATTTAATTGGTTCTTGACATTTGGATAATAACCTACTTATGCTTTGGTGTCACATTTTAAAGTTAATGTAGTTAAGTTTGCAGAACCTGACCCAACACTTATTGCGATTTGCAATACGAAGACTGGACAGATACTTAAAAAACCTAAGTGGGGTTAACACCCCTTCCTCCCATTTGTTATTTTGTAACTTGACTGAATTTGGGTGTAATATAGTACATTTTTCTGTGTTAGGACAGTTTTCCCATCCACATTTTAATAATGTTATTTAGTGTGACTGGATGTTCAAATGTCTCTTCTAATGAATATTTAGAAAATTTCTTTTAAACAGATTAATTTCTCACATCTTTTAGTATTGACGCATCCAAAGAAGATGGATCGCTGGGAAGATTAGTCAATGACGACGACAACAAATCTCCAAATTGGCACCATTAAACAAATCGGCAGTAAACAACAGGCCCCACTTATGCCTATTTTGCTGTGAAGAAAATAGAAAATAGGAACGGAAATTGATTACAGCTATGGAGATTTCGAAGTGGCCGTGTGCGTAATAAGGTAAGTTGGTTATATTTAAGCATCTTGATTTTGATAAATTTAGCAAAAAATTGGCAATAACTTCATATTTAATTCCTAGAGACATGTTATTCTGTTCAGTTCAGCATTGCCTGTTGTGTGTTTTCTTCAGTTCTGAAATTTATTGGATGGGGAGAACACTTGCTGTCATATGCATGTTCAAAAAGAGATGTTACCATACAGATAATACTAGGCTTTATTGTTAACTATTTTCTTCCCATGATTACACGTGGAGTGATTGCCTTATGCAATCTAACCTCTGATTGTTCAAATCAATTAAACTGAAGTTTCTAGAGATGCAATATAAAGCTTCCTGAGCATCTGCAAGTTTAACAAGGGTATTTTGAAAAGAATCTACTGCCATAAGCTGAATACGTTGTGTTTTTATCTTATATTCCAGGTGCCAATCAGTCAGTCTCCTGCAGTGGAAGTAGAGTACAAGAAGCTCCCTGCTGCAGAAGACACTTCACCTAACGAGTCTGATTTTGCGGATAATGTTGGGACACAGGTAATAGCGAAGTGATGACACTGCTTCTTGAAACTGGGTTACATTCCTTGGGGGATTTTCAAAGTCATCATGTTTGTTCACGAACTGCCACATGCAGTCCTAAACTCAGATTGTTCAGTAAATTAGCAATTCAGGAGGATGTTGACATCTCATTTTACAAAAGTATTCCAGTCAGAAATACTAACCGGGGGATAGTACAGGAGCAGTGTAACATCGCACAGTCCTACATTTCTTGTTTTGTCCTTGTGGGGCCCCTGAAACTGAAATCTGTATTTCAAGTTCCATGTCAGGAGGCCAGTGTTACACACTCTTTTCTAGTCTTGCCTTATGGCGCCCTCCCGTTTTTATCTATATGAAATTGATTTTACTTCATTAAGAAAACACCTGTCAATATCTAAACTCAAGTTTCTAGAGATGCAATTTGAAGCTTCCTGAGCAGGTGCAAGATTGACAAGGGTATTTTGAAAATAATCCACTGTCTCCTGTTGTATTTGTCCTGAGATGTGCTGATACCGCTACGTGGGATCATGTCATGTGCTTGGTTTTAGGTTCTGTGCTGTTAAGCAACCATTTTCACATGAACTAACGTGCTTACTGTAAAACGATCAAAATACAGTGCTTTTGTATCGGTTTCCTCTTAATACATTGTGTTTTTATATCTCAATATTCCAGGTGCCAATCAGTCAGTCTCCTGGCAGTGGAAGTAGAGTCCAAGAAGCTCCCTGCTGCAGAAGACACTTCACCTAACGTGTCCGATTTTTGCGGATAATGTTGGGACACAGGTAATAGCAAAGTGATGACACTGCTCTTGAAACTGGTGTTACATTCCGAATTTTCAAAGTCATAATTTTTGTTCCACGAAACTGCCCCATGCAGTCCTAATAACTCAGATTGTTCAGTAAAATTAGCAATTCAGGAGGATGTTGACATCTCCATTTTCTAAAGTAATTCAGTCAGAAATACTAACCGGGGGATAGTACAGGAGCAGTGTAACATTGCACAGTCGTACATTTCTTGTTTTGTCCTTGTGGGGCCCCTGAAACTGAAATTTGTATTTCAAGTTCCCTGTCAGGAGGCCAGTGTTACACACTCTTTTCTAGTCTTGCCTTATAGGGCCCTCCCGTTTTTATCTACATGAAATTGATTTTACTTCATTAAGAAAACACCTGTCAATATCTAAACTCAAATTTCTAGAGATGCAATTTGAAGCTTCCTGAGCAGGTGCAAGATTGACAAGGGTATTTTGAAAATAATCCACTGTCTCCTGTTGTATTTGTCCTGAGATGTGCTGATACCGCTACGTGGGATCATGTCATGTGCTTGGTTTTAGGTTCTGTGCTGTTAAGCAACCATTTTCACATGAACTAACGTGCTTACTGTAAAACGATCAAAATACAGTGCTTTGTATCGGTTTCCTCTTAATACATTGTGTTTTTATCTCATATTCCAGGTGCCAATCAGTCAGTCTCCTGCAGTGGAAGTAGAGTCCAAGAAGCTCCCTGCTGCAGAAGACACTTCACCTAACGTGTCCGATTTTGCGGATAATGTTGGGACACAGGTAATAGCAAAGTGATGACACTGCTCCTTGAAACTGTGTTACATTCCGAATTTTCAAAGTCATAATTTTTGTTCACGAACTGCCCCATGCAGTCCTAAACTCAGATTGTTCAGTAAAATTAGCAATTCAGGAGGATGTTGACATCTCATTTTCTAAAGTATTCAGTCAGAAATACTAACCGGGGGATAGTACAGGAGCAGTGTAACATTGCACAGTCGTACATTTCTTGTTTTGTCCTTGTGGGGCCCCTGAAACTGAAATTTGTATTTCAAGTTCCCTGTCAGGAGGCCAGTGTTACACACTCTTTTCTAGTCTTGCCTTATGGGGCCCTCCCGTTTTTATCTACATGAAATTGATTTTACTTCATTAAGAAAACACCTGTCAATATCTAAACTCAAATTTCTAGATATGCAATTTGAAGCTTGCTGAGCAGGTGAAAGTTTAACAAGGGTATTTTGAAAAGAATCTACTGCCATGAGCTGAAATATCTTTTTTCAAAGGTCCCTGTCAGGAGGCCAGTGTAACACTCTTTTCTAGTCTTGCCTTATGGGGCCCTCCCGTTTTTATCTACATGAAATTGATTTTACTTCATTAAGAAAACACCTGTCAATATCTAAACTCAAGTTTCTAGAGATGCAATTTGAAGCTTCCTGAACAGGTGCAAGATAGACAAGGGTATTTTGAAAATAATCCACCGTCTCCTGTTGTATTTGTACTGAGCTCGTGCAGACTCAGTGTAACCTCTACGTGGATCATGTTATGTGCTTGGTTTTAGGTTCTGTGCTGTTAAGCAACCATTTTCACATTAACTAACATGCTAACTGTAAAACGATCAAAATACAGGGCTTTGTATCGTTTTCCTCTTAATACATTGTGTTTTTATCTCATATTCCAGGTGCCAATCAATCAGTCTCCTGCAGTGGAAGTAGAGTCCAAGAAGCTCCCTGCTGCAGAAGACACTTCACCTTAACGTGTCCGATTTTGCGGATAATGTTGGGACACAGGTAATAGCAAAGTGATGACACTGCTCCTTGAAACTGTGTTACATTCCGAATTTTCAAAGTCATAATTTTTGTTCACGAACTGCCCCATGCAGTCCCAAACTCAGATTGTTCAGTAAATTAGCAATTCAGGAGGATGTTGGCATCTCATTTTCGAAAGTATTCCAGTCAGAAATACTAACCGGGGGACAGTACAGGAGCAGCGTAACATTGCACAGTCGTACATTTCTTGTTTTGTCCTAGTGGGGCCCCTGAAACTGAAATCTGTATTTTAAGTTCCCTGTCAGGAGGCCAGTGTTACACACTCTTTTCTAGTCTTGCCTTATGGGGCCCTCCCGTTTTTATCTACATGAAATTGATTTTACTTCATTAAGAAAACACCCGTCAATATCTAAACTCAAGTTTCTAGAGATGCAATTTGAAGCTTCCTGAACAGGTGCAAGATAGACAAGGGTATTTTGAAAATAATCCAATGTCTCCTGTTGTATTTGTACTGAGCTGTGCTGATACCTCTACGTGGGATCATGTTATGTGCTTGGTTTTAGGTTCTGTGCTGTTAAGCAACCATTTTCCCATGAACTAACGTGCTAACTGTAAAACGATCAAAATAAAGGGCTTTGTATCGTTTTCCTCTTAATACATTGTGTTTTTATCTCATATTCCAGGTGCCAATCAATCAGTCTCCTGCAGTGGAAGTAGAGTCCAAGAAGCTCCCTGCTGCAGAAGACACTTCACCTAAACGTTGTCCGATTTTGCGGATAATGTTGGGACACAGGTAATAGCAAAGTGATGACACTGCTCTTGAAACTGTGTTATACATTCCGAATTTTTCAAAGTCATAATTTTTTGTTCACAAAACTGCCCCCATGCAGTCCTAAACTCAGATTGTTCAGTAAATTAGCAATTCAGGAGGATGGTTGACATCTCATTTTCTAAAGTATTCAGTCAGAAATAACTAACCGGGGGAGATAGTACAGGAGCAGTGTAACATTGCACAGTCGTACATTTCTTGTTTTGTCCTTGTGGGGCCCCTGAAACTGAAATCTGTATTTTAAGTTCCCTGTCAGGAGGCCAGTGTTACACACTCTTTTCTAGTCTTGCCTTATGGGGCCCTCCCGTTTTTATCTACATGAAATTGATTTTACTTCATTAAGAAAACACCTGTCAATATCTAAACTCACAATTTCTAGATATTGCAATTTGAAGCTTCCTGAGCAGGTGAAAGTTTAACAAGGGTATTTTGAAAAGAATCTACTGCCATGAGCTGAAATATCTTTTTTCAAAGGTCCCTGTCAGGAGTCCAGTGTTACACACTCTTTTCTAGTCTTGCCTTATGGGGCCCTCCCGTTTTTATCTACACGAAATTGATTTTACTTCATTAAGAAAACACCTGTCAAAATCTAAACTCAAATTTCTAGATATGCAATTTGAAGCTTGCTGAGCAGGTGAAAGTTTAACAAGGGTATTTTTGAAAAGAATTCTACTGCCATGAGCTGAAATATCTTTTTTCAAAGGTCCCTGTCAGGAGGCCAGTGTAACACTCTTTTCTAGTCTTGCCTTATGGGGCCCTCCCGTTTTTATCTACATGAAATTGATTTTACTTCATGAAGAAAACACCTGTCAATATCTAAACTCAAGTTTCTAGAGATGCAATTTGAAGCTTCCTGAACAGGTGCAAGATAGACAAGGGTATTTTGAAAATAATCCACCGTCTCCTGTTGTATTTGTACTGAGCTGTGCTGATACCTCTACGTGGGATCATGTTATGTGCTTGGTTTTATAGGTTCTGTGCTGTTAATCAACCATTTTCACATGAACTAACGTGCTAACTGTAAAACGATCAAAATACAGGGCTTTGTATCGTTTTCCTCTTAATACATTGTGTTTTTATCTCATATTCCAGGTGCCAATCAATCAGTCTCCTGCAGTGGAAGTAGAGTCCAAGAAGCTCCCTGCTGCAGAAGACACTTCACCTAACGTGTCCTATTTTGCGGATAATGTTGGGACACAGGTAATAGCAAAGTGATGACACACTGCTTCCTTGAAACTGTGTTACATTCCGAATTTTCAAAGTCATAATTTTTGTTCACGAACTGCCCCATGCAGTCCTAAACACAGATTGTTCAGTAAATTAGCAATTCAGGAGGATGTTGACATCTCATTTTCGAAAGTATTCCAGTCAGATATACTACCCGGGGGATAGTACAGGAGCAGTGTAACATTGCACAGTCGTACATTTCTTGTTTTGTCCTTGTGGGGCCCCTGAAACTGAAATCTGTATTTCAAGTTCCCTGTCAGGAGGCCAGTGTTACACACTCTTTCCTAGTCTTGCCTTATGGGGCCCTCCCGTTTTTATCTACATGAAATTGATTTTACTTCATTAAGAAAACACCTAAACTCAAGTTTCTAGAGATGCAATTTGAAGCTTCCTGAGCAGGTGCAAGATAGACAAGGGTATTTTGAAAATAATCCACCGTCTCCTGTTGTATTTGTACTGAGCTGTGCTGATACCTCTACGTGGGATCATGTAATGTGCTTGGTTTTAGGTTCTGTGCTGTTAAGCAACCATTTTCCCATGAACTAACGTGCTAACTGTTAAAACGATCAAAATACAGTGCTTTGTATCGGTTTCCTCTTAATACATTGTTTTTATCTGATATTCCAGGTGCCAATCAGTCAGTCTCTTGCAGTGGAAGTAGAGTCCAAGAAGCTCCCTGCTGCAGAAGACACTTCACCTAACATGTCCAATTTTGCGGATAATGTTGGGACACAGGTAATAGCAAAGTGATGACACTGCTCCTTGAAACTGTGTTACATTCCGAATTTTCAAAGTCATAATTTTTGTTCACGAACTGCCCCATGCAGTCCTAAACTCAGATTGTTCAGTAAACTAGCAATTCAGGAGGATGTTGACATCTCATTTTCTAAAGTATTCAGTCAGAAATACTAACCGGGGGATAGTACAGGAGCAGTGTAACGTTGCACAGTCGTACATTTCTTGTTTTGTCCTTGTGGGGCCCCTGAAACTGAAATCTGTATTTCAAGTTCCCTGTCAGGAGGCCAGTGTTACACACTCTTTTCTAGTCTTGCCTTATGGGGCCCTCCCGTTTTTATCTACTTGAAATTGATTTTACTTCATTGAGAAAAAACCTGTCAAGCTCCCTGAGCAGATGCAAATTTAACAAGGGTAGTCGTCAAGTCATGTTTGCTCACAAATTGATTATTTTCTGTATGTTCAGGTGTTTACTTCCCAAGCAACTTCCCTAGTGGATTATTCTGATAGTGATGATTCTATGGAAGTTGCTCCAGAAAAGGTAAGGAAATTAAACATGCATTTACGCCATAGATAGTGTGAATGCCATTACATGATTCATAAGTGTTTCACTTTTATCTTTTCCAAACAATGTCAAGAAAAGTGGATAACAATACTTGACATACATTTATCACCAGCTGGATAGTGAATCAGATTCTTCAGGATCCCTGAACCATTCAGATTCAACTTTTGTTGATGAAACTGACGATCCTGATTCTCTAAAAGCTCATTCCAGTGAGCAATCATATTTCGTGCCAAAGCTGAGAAGGACAAAAAGTATTCTGGTAGGCATCTGAAACTCTGAATAACATATGATAGTTGATGTCACATTTTCGGATGTTGTGTTAATTTGATTTGATTTTTTCTTCTTCAAAAGACACCTATTGGATCAGATGACTCAAGTGCTGACAGTGAAGATGACTATATTCCACACCCCAGTGAGGAAAGCACAGAAAGTGACGGCTTAGAATTATCTATGAAGGCTAAAGCCAAGAAAAAAAGTACATCTGCTGTTAAAAACAGAAGTAAGTCCACCAGTCAGAGCAGTAAGAATGCAAGCCACAACAACTGTGGATCCAGAGAGAGTACAAGCTTTGGAGATGAGTGTATTCCACAACCAAGTGAGGCCAGCACAGACAGCAACTGCAGCTCAGAGTCATCCATAAAAGATAAAGAAAAGAACAAAGTTACATCCACTGTGAAAAGCAGAAGTAAGTCCATCAGTCGGAATGTCTTTGCATCCAGTCAGAGCAGAAGTAAGACGTCAAAGCAGAGCAGCTCTGGGTCCAGCGAAAGCACCAAAGACAGAACTTTGAAACAATAGCTGATGAGAATGAGGAAACAATACTGCAAACACATACTAAAAAGGATTCAAGTGTTCCACTGCCCTTTGAAGAAGAGCCATGTGTTTATGTTAACCCAGTTTTAAAAGGGGAGGGTGGATCAAGGAAATACAACAAGAAACATCGCTGCTTTTACTGCGGACAAGTTGTTCAGAAAATGTCAAGACACTTTGTGGCGCAAGCACAAGTGATCAAGTAAGATGTAGCAAAGGCAATGTAGTTTGCCAAAGAACTCCAGTGAAAGAAGGCGGCAGTTAGATTACATCCGAAATAAGGGGAATTTTGAACATAACATTGATGTTTTGGAGAAGAAAAGAGGCAAGCTTATCCCATGTAAGCAACCAACAAAAAAAAGTGAAGGAGGAAATTTTGCTCATTGTGTGTACTGCTATGGATTGTTCACAAAACGAGTGATGTGGCGACATTTTCAAGTCTGCCAATTCAAGCCCCAGTGTAACCCCTCAAAGCAGGGTAAATCAAGAGTTCAAGCATTGTGTGCATTTGCTGAACCTGTTCCACATGGATATAGCAATACATACTGGAAGTTCCTAAGCAACATGAATCAAGACGACATTGCAGTTGCAGTGAAGAAAGACCCCTGCCTCCTAAAGTATGGCTACAGATTATTCAAGAGGGTTGAGAATGTGATCAGCCAACACCAGTTTGTCCGCCAAAAACTGCGAGAGCTTGGCCGATTGCTCCGAGAGGTGAATAAAAGTAAACCTGTAAAGACTGTAAGAGACCTCATAAAACCTGGGGAGTATAATCTAGTTGTCAATGCTACTGGATGTCTTGCTGGGTTGAATGAAGAAACAGGAAAATATAAAATACCATCACTGGCTCGCAAGGTTGGACATAGTTTACATTCCTTAGCCATGTATCTCAAATCTGAAGGATTAAAGGAAAATGACAAACAGGCTGTGCAAGATGCTGATGACTTTGCAGCTCTATACAAAGAAAGCTGGAAATTTGATATTGGAGGTCTAGCGAAAACTCAGCTTGACCAGACCAAATGGAACGCCCCTCAACTCCTACCATTTACAGAAGATGTAAAAAATCTTCATTCCTTTTTGTCTGAAAAACAACAGCAAGACTTGAATGCCCTGAAAGAAAACCCGTCACCTTCAAGATGGAAAAAGCTTGCCAAAGTATCGCTGACACAGGTTATCCTCTTCAACCGCCGTCGGGCAGGAGAGGTTTCCAGAATGCCTCTGTCTGTGTACTTATCCAAGGATACATCAGAAACACACGAAGATGTTAATTTGGCCCTCACAGCGCTTGAGCAGAAACTTTGCAAACATTTTTTACGCATGACCATAGTAGGGAAGAGAGGAAGGAAAGTACCGGTTCTTATAACTCCACTCATGAGAGAATCACTTGACACTCTAACAGAGAAGCGAGAAGAATGTGGAGTGCTGAAGGAAAATGACTACTTGTTTGCCCTGCCGCATTCTATCCACTACCTCCGGGGATCAGACTGCATTCGGCAGTTTGTGAATGAATGTAAAGACATCAGAAATCCCCAGGCACTTACCTCAACGAAACTAAGAAAACACATTGCCACTCTCTCGGCTGTCCTCAATCTCAAAACAACAGAACTTGACCAGTTGGCGGATTTCCTTGGCCATAACATTGCTGTCCACAGGCAGCACTACCGCCTTCCAGAGGGTACCCTACAATTGGCCAAAATAAGCAAAGTTCTCCTGGCATTAGAACGGGGAAGGCTAGGAGAATACAAGGGCAAGAGTCTGGATGAGATCCGGCTTGATGTGAATGGTAATTCCTCCTCACCATGCACCATCAATTAATAAATATTTGAGTTTTTCATGCTAATTACCAATGCTCAAAAGGTCAGATAGGTTTTTCCAAAGCATGTGGAGTCAATTTCCATTACAAGTTTTACATCTCCGGCACTTAAGCACCGCATTGTTGCACATTCAGTGTTGACTGTTTTTTTCCGGCTTTACACAATCAGGATTTTTGTGGTCGATTACAGGTTATGTATAACACATTTTCTGTCAATTATCATTTTAGAGACTGTTGATATAGAGTGTTCGCAGAAGAGTTCACAGGAGATGGAGGGTTCAGAGGAAGACATGGACCGAGATCACAGGAGAAGGAAGGTATATGCAACTCATTGTTCTGTATTTGCTTATTTGAGTTATTGATTGATTCGTCTTTATTAAACCCCTAAGATAATTTGATATTGAAGATTGTCACGCAAGAATTTTATTTTTATTTTTATAAAAAGACAAGTTTAAGATAGCAGACAAGTATAATTCAGTTTAGTGCAAAGTTCTGGAGCTGCATGTGTGTTAGAGTCTGGTAGCCACAGACAGAACAGACTTGCTGAACCTCTCCTTTTCACTTCTGGGCTGCTGTTGTCTTTTGCTGCGGCTACTCCTTAGGCTGTCCAAAGAGCTGTAGACGGGGTGAGACTGTTGATATAGAGTGTTCGCAGAACGAGAGTTCACAGGAGATGGAGGGTTCAGAAAGAAGACATGGACTGTTCACAGGAGAAGGAAGGTATGTGCATCTCATTGTTTCTTTATTTGGTTTTGAGTTATTGATTGATTCATTGATTGATTATAACTTTATTAAACCCCGAAGATAAACTTGATATTGAAGACTGTCAAAAAAAAAAACAGGAATAAAAGAACAATTATTATATTACCCCCACATTTTATGAGGGCTCCTGTAGCCTATGCTCGATTGTATGTTAGCTGCTCCAGTGTTGTACATCGAAGTCGGGGGTGTTATCATTAAGCCATGTTTCAGTGAAAACAAGCACACAGCAGTTATTTACTGTCCGATTCACTGATCTTAGCAGTCATATATGATCCAAGGATCGTACATTAGCCAGGATGATGGATGGATGGTGGTGTGGCTGGTGGGTTGGACTAGCTGCTAGCCTAGCCCAGATACATGCGTGCTTGCCCCTATTTCTGTTTCCTTGCACACTGCTTGTGACGCCTCCTTTTCGGGGGAGGGGTAGCAGCATCGGAGTCCGATGTTATCGCAGGCCGGGCGGGAGTAATCATCGAGTTCCCTTAGTGTCTCCGGTTGTAATGTCCATTAACATTTAAAATCTCTGCTCTGACAGAAATATAGAAGAGCCTGTCGACAAAGTTTGTTAGGGGTCTCAAGACCCTTGATTTTTTTTTTAAATTGTGTTCAGTTTGATTTAACAGATGCATCCTGGCCCTGCCTTTACTCTAACTGCACTTTAAATCCGTTTTTATTTTCACTTTGCAAGGCTTGGTTTTATTGTTTTTCACAGAAGTGTTGTTTCTAGAGTAGAGAAAAAGGTTTTAGTTTTAGTTTGCACAATACACTTTCTTAAAGAACAAAAAGTTTGAGGAATGTTAATATACTGTGACATGCACCATTCCTGTATATGCTTCAAATTACATAATTATAAGACTTTTTGAAGTCATACATTGGATGGCACATCATCCGGAGACAGTGCTGCTCAATAAGTTCTCTATTATCAATATCCTAATACAGTCAACTCACAGCTACTTAATATTTTAAATCCATATCTGTTTAGCTTTACTGAATTAAGTATTGTCTTCACCTAGATGCCTGTGAGACAGAGGCGGAAGGAAGAGAGTCTGCAAGAAAGAGAGGTGAGCTCAGAGCACACAATTTGAATCCAATTGTGGGTCAGTGAGCCTTTTTCATCCTTTAGGTCTCTTATCACCTTTTCAATAAAGATGGCTCACTGTCGCACAAAACATTGCGGAACCCTATTGCTAACTTTTGTTTGCAGATAGGAGACAAATATTTGTTAAATGTCATTATTGACATTAATCTCTGTCTATGATTTCAGCCAGCCAAGTGCAATTACTTCAAATCCAGTCTTTATTGCAGACACCGAAAACAGGCCCATATTAACAAATAAAATAAAATATAACAAAATGATGAGAACTTCCATCCTTATGTAGTTCAGTGGGTACGATTTGTCCTATGTAAAACCAGATTGTATATAAATCAGGCAACCCCTATAAAATGCACCAATTTGTGTAGATCTACAGTTGCAGAATAGAAAATGGCAAAGTAAATGTCTCATTTGAACTTTTGTATGGTGAATTCATACAGGACGATCCATGTTCCTCCCCTCTGAAATAGCTCTATCTCACTGATTAGACCTTCTAACCACATCTACCGTACTCCTTTCCATCTCCATGCAGTAGTTGTGTTGTTGATCCTGTAGTCGCTGTTGCTGCTTCACCAGTACATTAGCATTAAATCCAGTAAAACATAACATGTTGCTGGTGATGATCTGATAATTAAAATGCACTCTATGTCTATCATTAGGCAAAAAAAACTGTACAAAAGCGAAGCCTGGACACAAGAGGAAAGTGCTGCAGTGGAAAGGCATCTGGGGAAGTTTATTGAGAAGGAACAAGAGTACCAGGTAAACGTGACTGTGAAAGTTGCATTGCTTGCAGAATCAGAAGTCCTTGAAACCAGAGACTGGAAAGCCGTCAAATATTTCATAAAAAATCGAATCTCTGCCATGAGACGGAAACTTCAGTGAACAGTTCTTTTTTTCTCTTATCCACCTTCCCCTGAATGTCATGGTGGGAAAACGTTTAACCTTTTGTTATTCTTTTCTTTTGAGAACTGTTTATCCAAACTAAATTCTCAAAACACAGTTCCAATATGACAAACTCACTACACCCACATATCACACCACTACCTACTACACCACTAACCCAACGCGCGCGAATAGTATTGATGTTCACGGCTAGTAGTTTTTTTTTCGCAATGTATTCTCTTTTAGGGATTAAAACAGCAAAAAGGA